>QANZ01030722.1:0-21923 GCA_003254925.1 Chamaecrista fasciculata | reverse complement strand
ATATTATCAAACTATCGGGTAACAAAGTATAAAAATAAAAATAAGAAAAGAAAAATTGAGGGAGCGCAAGTTTTGTGGCGCCAAGGTGAAAAAAATTTCAGCGTTTGGCGCAAATTTTGTGGCACCATTTCAAAATTTAGATGCTTTTTTCGTATTAACATTGGAGTAGCCTCAAGTCGAAATTCGAAAAGCCCTCATACTGAGAATTGAGAAGCAGCAAAAGGACCGAAAACCCAAGATGGCGGTTCCGGGAAGACGCAATGGTCTGAACGACGATGACGACGACAACTTTGAAGAAGATGGCCTCGTGGAACTCGAAGAATCTGATACGCCTCCTCATCTCCGTGACCTCGGCGCTCTCCGCCTCGCTCTAGGTTCCTCTTTCTTCTATTCTTTCGCTAATTTCTCATGCTCTGATTATCGTTCTGTTTCTTAAATTCTGATTATCTTTCTCTGAATTAATGATTTGGTGTTCTTTGTGTCGATGGTAATGTGCAAAAGGAAGCAGTATATCCTCAAATTAGCAAAGGGGCAGCAACACAATGCATATATAAGTGGGTTTTCTGCTTTAGACATAGCTCGTCCTCCATGATCAATGGTAGATATATATATATATTAGCTTCTCATATTCTGGTATGTTTCTACTGTCATATGCAAATTATTTTATCATGCTCTGTCTTAAAGGCTAATCAATATTTCTACATATCTGGTAGAGATACCTAGAGCATCGTGTGTTGTACTCCAGAAGACTAAAATTGGGCACCCACTTTTTTTTTTGTGAAAGTGATACAAATTCACTTTTATTTGGTATGATTATAAACATCATATAAATAGTTCTCTATTATGCAATAAAACCTGCCTTTATTGATTGAGATTATCTGATTAGAATAAATGACCATGTTTGGTTGTGTACTTGTGTTCTTACCATTATTTTAGTTGTTTTTATACTCCTCCTATCCTTCCACATGAAACTATTTTTCTGCCTATTAGTTCTACTTAATTATTGAAGCAAATTTACTTAGTTATGTGCCTTCTAAATACAGACTGAAATGTTTGGGTTGTGAAGATGTATCTGAATAAAATGGAATGAATAATGTGTCCCTCACATTTTGCCTTATTTATAGGCTTATCCTTTTTGGAATTGTTGTTTCACTAACGAAGAGTACTTTCAGGGCTTAAGCTTCACTTCTGAGATGCAAAAGAAGGCTACAAAAACCTTTTCTGGCGAATGCGAATAGCTCTTGCTCGTGCGCTATTCATAGAGCCTGATTTGTTGCTTCTTGATGAACCAACGGTGAAATTTGCAATCTAAGCTCTTTGATTGGTTCATGCTTTAAGTAATAAAACTTGAAGAAAATTTTCTTCTTATTTTGTTGCAGAACCATCTTGATCTTCATGCTGTCTTATGGCTGGAGTCTTATTTGGTTAAGTGGCCGAAAACATTTATAGTTGTTTCTCATGCTAGAGAATTCTTGAACACGGTAATATGCTGGCTTATATTGCTTTTATCATTTGTTGATTTGTTGATCAACGTATTTTCTCTAGATATGACTAGAGCAAATTTTTAGGTTTCATGTTATCTTCAAAACTGTATTTCAGGTGGTTACTGACATAATTCACCTACAAGGCCAAAAGCTGACTAATTATAAAGGGAATTATGATACTTTTGAGAGGACTCGGGAAGAACAGCTTAAAAACCAGCAAAAAGCATTAGAGGCAAATGAACGTGCAAGAGCTGATATGCAGGTTATCATTTCTCATTTTGTTAATACTACCCTTTTAAAGAGTGCTTAGTCCTTGACTCCTTGTATGCTGTAGAACTTATTGTGCATGTCTGACATTTTATTCAATATTGTATTTGACACGTGTTTTCCTTTCTGATTATGTGACTTCGAAGGAATGGAAAAGAGTACAGCTGGATGACTTTGTTAAGATGACTGATGAGTTTATGAAAGAATTGGAGTTGTCGGAGTCTAAGCGGAGAATTCAGACATATGAATCCATCTTTACGCCAGATGATAATAACACCACTTGAGCCTTGAAGCTCACAATTTGCAGAAGTGATAGGGTTGTGAATAAAATGTGAATGATAAGCCTATCTAAGTTATGATTATTGTATTTTATGAGTAAGGGAAGTCATGTTTCCTAGGAAATAAAAATCACTAATGAGTAATGACTTCAATTCATTACTATTTTAGCTTGTTTACATTTTTACTTGGTAAAGTTTTCAAGATGCGGCTCCTGGTAATATTAACAGTCACATGAACTCAAGTAACGACAGAATATTTTGTGATTCTTGCTTCTAGATTGGCTGATATTTAGTATTGCTATTCTTTTGAATCTGATAGTATTAGATTCTTAGTATTGCTATTTTGTGATTTTTGCTTCTACATTGGCTGATATTTAGTAGGTAATAGCCAAATCAAAGTTTGACTGTAGTTTGTTTTTGGAGCAAACTGCAAAAGTTTGACTGTAGTTGGGTATATTAGATAATATCATTTTCTGTTCAATTGTCCAGAAGTTTCCAAATAAATAAATTCAGTTATCCCAATATTTATTGTTCAACTCTAGTCTTACCAATCACCGTTCGAAAGTCAGTATCCAAAAAAGAAAAAATCCGTTGTATGGAAGTCCATGTTCCATAGGTCACCACATAAATCAGAAACAGCAATGTAGAATAGAGACACACTCCTACGGATGTCAACAACTACAAAATAAATACATAGAAAAAATAATTAACCTTCTACATCCTGCTGCTAATTATGAAACTGCCACATCATAATTTCTAGTTGTCATACCCTCCTAGCTACCAAGGTTTCAAACTTTCAATCACCCTTTTTTTTCTTGCCGCAATGTTCTCACCTAAATTTCCTACAGAACACTTCAAATTTAGAATATGCATTTTCATTATTCCTACATGACTTGTCATAGAAATTGACTGAATCAAATTAAGACATGTTCGAAAACAAAATTGCTCTTTTTTTTAATCTGTCTATTCTCCTTATCCGTTTGAGGTTTGATCTACTACTTTTTGTCCAGAAACATATAAGCTACTATATCATTGGCCCCCGTTTGACAGAAAACGTAAGTTATGACACATGTACAGTGTGCCTTGAATTCTGACGTTGAATTAGAAACCAACCTAATAAGTTAGCAGATTGACCTGAATTAGAGGGGGAAAAAATGGGAAATCTGCACTGTAGCAGAGACCCTTTTTTTTTTCTTGCAAAACTCATTTAGCTTAGTTTGGAGTTATGCATCGTTAGGAGTTTATTGAATTTTATCAGCAGTGAACCTTCAGTATCCTTTTTATCATTGCAAGAAATTCTCTGTTTGTGTCCAAGTACATAGTCATTGGCTATAATGGTCAAACTTCATTAATTGTTATGTCTAAGCTTTTCTACTCTCTAATTTGTTTATGTGTGTGATTGCCCATGAGTTTTCAACAATGTTAATAAAGCTATGGTTACAATTGAGAATTTAGAAAATGTAACACAGAAACACAAATCAGCACAGCAAAGAGACAGGTGCACATAGCTTCGCCAATTTAAGAAGAGGTGAAATTGAGAACGAAACAAAGATACAGGAATCTTACGCATTGTCATGTAGCATTGAATAAGATAATTAAACGTGTTTCAAATCATATAAACTCATATAAGACAAATTTCCACAGAGATAACGCGTACATAAATATATGTGCCTTGTTCACCATTGTCATCTATACTTAGATATACATCTGAGTAGTGCATCAATACCCCTTAAATATTGCTAACCCCAAAGTAATGGAATTCAAAGATAGAACTTTGCTATCACCCTACAAATGTGAAGATTTCAATTTTGAATCAACATTTCACACTTGATGTATATTAGGGTACACGTCACTTACATTTACAGCAATGGCTTTTAAACGATGCTTGATTGCTTGTTGAAACTAAGCCAGGAGATGTAAGTCCATCATGGAGTGAATCCACAAGGGCTTCTGCAATTCCAATCTTGGAAAATTTTCGAGCATAACCATATACCTAAATTTGGAATGCATCGAATACTCAGGCCTGCTCCTACTTCGATTCCTTCGTTTTGGTTTATATCTTCAAACGTCCCAAAAACAAAAAAAACAAAACCAAACTTTCACGGCACCGCAATCTGCCGCCAGAAACTTTGAAACCCAGAATTCTTCGAAAGCCAAACACTGATTTCCATTGGCTACTCACTCGTCTTCCTCTCCTTTCCTTTGTGCTTCTTTTAACCAGGATTAAATTACAATTTCAGATTTCAGATTGGGGGTAAATGTTAATTTTTAAAAAATATAAATTTTACCTGTTTAACAGGTTTCCAATTGAATATTTAGAACCGTTAGATGAGATCTAACGGTTAAAATTAGGCCAAATCAGCCTTTGCATCCCATGTCAAGATTGTATCTTTGCATTATAGACTCACCCCACTATTAATTTGATTACAAACTAATTATATTATGCATATGTGTATTTTGTTTTTGAATGAAATGTTTTGTGAAGTAATATTTTAAATTCAATTACAAATTAAATGCTTATATATTTTTTATTTTTATATTTTTAATAGACATTTTAAAGACCAATTATATATCATTGCAAATTTAATATTAATTTTAAATTTAGATTTTGATATATTATTTGATTTATATATATATATTTTTATAATTTTTTTTTAATTTTACCGGTTTTGTAATTGACCCAATTGACCCGACGGTTGAACCAGTGACCCAATGACCCAAGCCTTTCACCGGTCAATGACCGGTCCGGTTACTAAAACATTGCATTATTCATCTTCCTTAACCATGAAGCATGCATGAAGTAGAAAAAAGGAAATTAATGAGAGGAGAAGCACGAAAATGAGGCAAAAAGGAAGGTTCTTGGGGATTGATTTTGATCATATTTAATTTCTGATCTTTACCCAAATCAAACAAATTTCAAAATTTGATCACCAATTTTAAATTGGTGATTGGATTGATTTTTAGAAATTATTATGTCAATTAACATTAACTTTTATCCCTATTGATTCTTCTTTCAGGCCTATAAATAGGTGACATGTTTGTAGGAAAAGAGACAACTTTTAGAAAGGTAAATAAGAGAAAAAAATTCAGATTTTTAGAGAGAGAAAAATTCATTTTAGAGAGAGAAAATCTGATTTTTGAGAGAGAAACTTTGTGTGGTGTTTTTAATTTCGGTTCCTTTTTCTTCTCTTTTAATTTGTTTTCTCATCTTCATCTCATTTTTGGGGTAGGTTTGAATACCTATGGGTTAGTTTTTAGGACCCGGATAGAGGAACATTAGAGTTATTCTCCAAAAGTGTTCTGACGATTGAGAAATTCAATCAAAATCATGACTTTTAGTACCCGATAGGAACTAAACTGAATTTCTTGACCAAAATCTGGACAGTTTCTGTAATTGCATTATGCTCCTAATATTTACGTAAAATTACACTTTGACCCCAGGAACTTTTATTTTGTTTCATTTTAGTCCCTGGATATTTCGTGTCCAGGGACCTAAATGAAAATTCTGGAAAAACATTTGGGGTTGAATTGTAATTTTGGCCAAAAGACTTTCCACACTCTTCCCTCCCTGCTGCGTGACTGTGCGCTTAAAATATATATATATATATATATATTATATATTATATGTATGTCAGTATGTGTATATGTGCGTATTGGTATATATTATATATTATTATAATATTATTATATATTATATTATATTTGGATGGCTTGAGTTGTGTGTTCTAATTATTTTCTCTTATTCTTATATTAATTATATTAATTAGGAGATTATGATTTTTATCTTGAGACTAATCAATTTAGGTCAAGATAATTATTTTATAATTCATGAAATATTGTAGAGTTCATAACTCAAATATTTTATAATAAGAATTAGAGAAAATCATAAAAAATAATAAAATAAATATAAATAAATATATATGTTCTCTTGAGGGAATATTCCCCAAATAACATTCAAACCTGCAGGTACACTTGTTATCAAGGTACACATGACATCTCCGTGTTTATTTAATATTTAATTATTTAAATATCCTAACCTTTCCTTTTAGCGGTAAAGCAAGGATTCTAGGTAAGTCTTCTCCTGAGTCAAGTCTAACTTTTTTCCTTTTTTCTTTGTTCTATATTAAATTGTATGAATCCCTGATTGTGATTATTGCCATATTTTCATGATATGCTTGGATATGCAATTTAATAATATTATCTCTCAATTATTGGGCTTGATGATGTTTTGTTATGTGTTTTAATTATAATTAAATATAAATATTTAGGCTATTATTTTTAATAATTATTTTGGGGTAACCTTATGATTATAAGGGTTTTTAGGGTGACTAACACCTTCCCTAAAAATTAAATGTGCTCCCGAACCATCTTTGGTTTGCAAACCAGTTTTCTCAAATTGCCTTATCCACCATATATTTTTGAAATTGTTTTCAAGAATGTTTTAATTAATTTTTCCAAGTTTTTTATAAAATTTGATGGCGATTCATCTATTTTAGTCACAGTTGAGGCGTGACAATATCATTGTATAAATATTTTTTACACTAAAAATTGATTTTATTTGTAATTAAAATAAATATTATTGCACTTTAATTTGATAAATAATAAAAATATTTTGATGAACAAAGAATATATGATATTATATATTTTTGTTATTTTATAATAAACAATATTTTAATTAAAGAGTTTAATATAAAATAAAGGCCAAAGTCCTATTTTGATCCTTCAGTTATGCTCAATGTTTCAAATTGATCCTTCAATTATTTTTCGTTCCATATTGGTCCCTCAGTTTTTCAAAATTTGGCACAGTTAGTAACGTTTTCCATCCATTTTTCTGTTAAAAAGCAGGAAAAATAAACTTTTATCCCCCAAAATTTTATTTTCTTATATTATGATTTTTTTATATAATAAAATCAAAATGTAAGAAAAAAATAAATTAAAATTTTAATTAAATTTGTCCAGAACCACCCCCTCTCTCTCTTCCTCTCGCTCTCTTTCTCCCTGTGATTCTCGTCGATGATCCACTCCGCTAAAGATTGAATTCACATAAGGTTTGTCACACACAAATATTCTTATATGATGGGACGATGAGACATAATCAGAATTATTAGAAAAAAAAATTGTTTACAAATTTAAAAATTTGGCAACCACTTTTTTTGTTGGCTCTAAGTTGCAATTGGCGTTTGAAAAGTGACATAAAAGTGATAAAACGTTGTGAGGATCACGCAATTAGCATTATTTGATTTATTTCCATTATCTTATATGTCTCTACCCGTTTTTGTAGGCAAACTGCACCTAACTTTATGAAAGAATCTCTATTTTTTTTTATATTACTTGTCTGAGTCACATGTGTGTATGGATTCCGGAGAGCATTTTTTAAATTCATGTAGTTATTAATAGATTTTGCTTTATATAAAATTATTTATTTTTAACAATACAATTGAACTTAATATAATATATTTGTAATTGATATGAGGTCTTTTTTTTTTCTTTCTAATGTTACAATAATATATTTGCATTTTATATATTTTTCTTTATCTTACAAGAATAACCACCTTGAGGTATTTTGTTTTTTCCGATGAAAAATCAAATGCATTCAAAGCCTTTCGTTGGCAATAACCGAAGCAATACAAGGAGGCAGAAGTTCTATCCTGGGGAGAAAACTGCAAATTTGGCGAAGTTGTGTTCACCAACATTACACACTCTACTGACCCAAGAAAAAGAAATACTACGAAAACGATTGCAAAGCCATGAAATGTTTTTAATAATAAAATTGAAAGGAGAAAAATCAAGTGAAGGATCATTGAGATGAGAAGCCACTTTACTACAGTCGGTTTTCACAAAAACCCTGTAGAAACCAAATTGAAGAGCCTGCATCACACCGAACTCCACTGCCAAAGCCTCCAACATATCCGTGGAACCAACAACATGTACAGTTTTGGAGGTCGCACCCAATACTTCACCTCTGTGGTCCCTAATAACACATCTCAGACCACAAATTGACTCAAAAACAACAACATCAACATTTATCTTAAAACAACCAAAAGGGGGAGGAGCCCAGTGGCTAATAACAAAACTACTAGGCGAAATACCACCAGAATTGGGTAAATTAGAGATCTCAGATAAAAGGCCTCTAGTTCTTTCCCACAACTGAATACCGTCCACCATCGGAGCATCCGTCTTTGACAGCTTCAAATTTCTCCTATCCCACACCTTATAGATAACCACCGCAAAATTTACAAATATCACTTTGGTCCCACTAAGTCACAACACACGAGAACCACTCAAGAAAGGGTATATGACAATCAAATTTCATGGATAAACTGCAAATGAGCGTGCTCCCAAAAGGAGCCCAACCGAGAGCAAGAAAACAACGCATGAAAAATGTCCTCATCCTCCAAACCACAGACTGGGCATGACTCATCTAAATCCATACCTCAGCTTTTCAGGATAGTCCTAGTGGGAATAATTCCTCTACACACCCTCCATAAAAACATTTTAAACTTAGGCGAAATTTTCAGCTTCCAAATCCCAACCTAAGAACTCTTATAATCTCTAAGAACTAGATCACGATCATTGATGTTACAGTCTTGAAAGTTCTTAAAAGATTTATACCCCGATCTCACCTCGTAACTACCTTGAGGTACTTTTATTTTTTCATTTTAACTAAGGACTCAATTTGAACACCCTAAAACAAGATTTAATTATCCACAACTAAATAGTAAATTTCGATTATAGTCATTAGGAAATTATACATACTCTTAGTTAAAAGTATTTGTACATGTATTCAGGTCCGAAATTTTGGTTAGGGGGCCGAAATATTTTTTTAGCCAAAACTTTATCTTAGTTCCTAATGCTTATCTAAAATTCTGTTTTGGTCCCTAATATTTAGTTTTGAGACGAGATATATATGACCATATTCAATAGTTAGAGACCAATTATGAAACTTTTAGAAAACATTAAGGACCAAAACAAAACAAAATATTATTAAGAACCAAAATAGAACTTTGGGTAAACATTAGAGACCAAAAAAGAATTTTGGCCTATTTTTTTTCTCTATATATTATTAATATTATAAGATAAAATGTGTAAGTTGGACAAAAAAAATATAAAACATATAAAAAATATGTAAAAAAGATAATGAAATTGGAGATATAATAGTATTTAAATTGATTAAAATATTAAATAAGAAAAAGTAATGAGTCATGCTTAAAATTGAATATTGAATATTGGGCATTACTTCACGAGATCAAGTTGAATAATAGAATGAATAATACATACATATATATTAATAAATATTTATTTTAATTTGGGAGGGGCCAACTTCCTTCATTCTTCATAAAAATTTCAACAAATATAGAGTTATTTGAAATTACTCCCAATTTGGGGGAGTCATGGCCCTGTTGGCCCCCCTTGTCTTTGCCCATGCATGTATTAAGGATATTGGCAAAAATACTGTTGGTACCCCAATGTATAAGATCATTTTCAGTTATGCTCCAAAAGTTTTTTTTGTCAGTTATACCCCAACGTTGCACATTTGAGTCAACTATACCCAACCCTAACTCTGTTAATGAAACTAACAGATTTTGCTGATGTGGCATTTTTTTTGTTTTAAGGTCCTTAAGTTTCCATTATTTAAAAATTCTCCATTTTCTCAAGATTTTTCTTTCACACGAGTCCCTAACTAATTACAGAACAATCCAAAATGTGTGTCATCTTTAACGAACTGAACCCTGCAATTGAGAAACCCGAAAAATCTCTCCCCTCTATTTTTCATAGTTCCGGCAACCACACACAATCTCCGATGGCGCCGCCGTCATGGACGTCGAAATTGAGAAGTAAACTAACTTCAAAACCCCTTTGGAGAGAGAGGCAAAATAGAGAAGATGACTGAGAGAGGTGGTTGTAAGGGAAGGAAAAGGAATGAGAATGACGTAATTTAGGGAAGACCAAGAAACTGAGGACGATGACGAGAAGGACCATGTCGACGAAAATGAGGACATAATGGACGACGACGATGAAGCGTAGCGGTGATGTTTTAGGGTAAGAGAATGAGGGCTGCTAATGCCTTCTAAGGACCAGTTTATTAAAGATGACAAACATTCTAGACTATTCTGTAATTAATTAGGAACTCGTGTGAAAGAAAAATCTTGAGAGAATGGAGGAATTTTAAATAATGGAAACTTAAGGACCTTAAAACAAAAAAAAATGCCACATCAACAAATTCCGTTAGTTTCATTAATAGAGTTAAGGATCAGGGTATAATTGACAAAAAAAGAACGTTGGGGGTATAATTGAAAATGACCTTATATGTTAAAGGTACAATACTTTTGTTGATATTTAAATTACAAAACCCTCTTATATGCTTGTTATTTAGAATGAGTTTTTCTCATTAATATAATATTTATGGGAAGATAAGACATCTAATAAATGTTTACATAAGAAAATATCTATTAATTAATTAATATGAGATTAAAATAAGGCCAAAGTCCTATTTTGGTCCCCCAGTTATGCTCCTTGTTCCAAATAGGTCCCCCAGTTATTTTTTATTCCATATTGGTCCCCCAGTTATGCAAAACTTGAAAAAGTTGGTCCCTTTAACGTTTTCCATCCATTTTTCCGTTAAAAAAAGAGGAAAAATAAACTTTCATCCCCAAAAGTTTTATTTTCTTATATTAAGGTCCTTTTCTTTTTATAATAGGATCAAAACATAAGAAAATGAAGTAAATTAAGATTTTAAGTGAATTTAGCTAAAAACACAAAATTTCTCTCTCTATCATTCTCTCTCTCTCTGTCTCTCTCTCTCTCTCTCTCTCTCTCTCTCTCTCTCTCTCTCTCTCTCTCTGTGCTCCCGAAGATAATGGCTTGGACGACGATGAAATTCATCTGAACCCTAATTTTAGCCCTTCAATTGTGAAGAATGAGGCAGCGATTGGGAATTCGGCGGAGAAGAAACCCAAATCATCATCACGGAAACGGTCGCGGTCACGATCGGGGATGAATTCCGATGAGAAGCGCGAGTTGAACGACGGGGTAACATCAAACANTAATATAAGAAAATAAAACTTTTGGGGATGAAAGTTTATTTTTTCTCTTTTTTTAACGGAAAAATGGATGGAAAACGTTAAAGGGACCAATTTTTTCAAGTTTTGCATAACTGGGGGACCAATATGGAACAAAAAATAACTGGGGGACCTATTTGGAACAAGAAGCATAACTGGGGGACTAAAATAGGACTTTGGCCTTAAAATAATATGTAAAATTCATATTAAATATGGTAAATTACACAAAAGGGCCTTATGGTTTGGCCCATTTTCAGATATGGTCCATGTGGTTTAAAAAGTGTCAAATTGGGGCTTTTGGTTTCCTCTGTTAGCAAATAGGGTCCCAAGTAATTTTTTCCATCCAAATTAACACTGTTTTGCGATTTGAGCATTTTTTTATTAAAACAAACTAGAAAAAGACTATTTTGCAATTTGAACCAAAATGCACGTTTGCGCAAAAAGAACGCAATGGAAAATTAGGCCACATTCCATAAATTAAATACTGGTCAAGTAGCATCATCATCATTCATCAGTACTCACATCGGCCAGTATTTTAGGCAAATCCATAAGCTTTCTCACAGAATCTCCAAGCCCATCCTTCGAAAACCCACCTTTGATTCCTCCCAGAATGACCAACAACCCCCAAACCCCAACCTCGATCACAATCAACCAAAACCGCCAATGCTCTCCTATTTACAATAGCCTCCTGTTTACAACATCAATAAGAACGATTTTAGAGAAGTAGTACAGAGGCTCACTGGCTCACCTGCTCATGAATGAATCTCTACTCCGCCTCCTATTCAACAACCTAAACCCCTAGCTCTCGTCTTCAACATATACGCCTCCAACTTTATCAATGCTGGTCCCGTCTCTAATTTCTCCGACGTTGGAAAACTGATGTGAGTACTGATGAATGATGATGATTCTACTTGACCAGTATTTGATCTATGGATTGTGGCCTAATTTTCCATTACGTTCTTTCTACGTAAACCCAGATTTGTGCATTTTGGTTCAAATTGCAAAATAGTCTTTTTCTTGTTTGTTGTAATAGAAAAAATGTTCAAATTGCAAAATAGTCCACTTTGAAATTCATGCTAACCTGACTCCATTAAATTGGATGGAAAAAACCATCTAGGACCCTATTTGCTAACGGAGGAAACCACAGGTCCCAATTTGACACTTTTTAAACCACATGGACCCTATCTGAAAATGGGCCAAACCACATGGCTCTTTTGTGTAATTTACCCTATTAAATATAACAAATAAATTTTTATATATTTTAAAACAAAAATATCAAATATATACTAATTATTTATATATCTAGAATAGTTATATAAAAAAATAACATTTAAATCTATCTAAATATCCAATAAATATTTATTTTTTATTATTTATATTATCTTTAATGTTCGTTATCTAACTAATTTTTGTTAAATTAAAACGATTGTTTTAACTATCCATAAATATTGTAATCTTTAACGTATGCAATAACATCAATTCTATATTTTTTATTTGAGATTAGAAAATTAACGCAAAGCCAACTTAAATAATGGTCAAAATTACAAATGATGACGATATGTTAATGTTAAAAGTTCGAGTTGAGAATGAGGCAACCCGAACAAGTTCTCTGACATCCCCAAGGAGGGTGGTTAAGATGATCACCTGCAATTTCATGTATAACTAACTCTGTAGTGAGCATTGAGATTTTACATACATGGAGGATGCTGGCCCCTCCTTGGTGGTTCCATCATCCTATGCTTATTGTGTTTTCTATATTTTACCAGCCGCCTTATTGTCGAGGCTTACTACTTTTCTGTATGACTTTTATGATATATATAAAAAAAAGAAATCTATATTCATACATTTATAATGTTAAATAAATATTATTTTAGAATTACAAAAAACATAAAATCATTTAAAAAAATTATTATGTTGTTTACAGTTTAGAATAATGAAAAAAATTTATTTACAATATCTGTGTATTGTATAATTTAGAAAGTACTAAATGTTCAAAATTATATAACATAATAATATAAATTTTCTTGGAAAAGAGAGGACAAAATTCTGACATGAATGGAACTTAGGAAACCGTATAAAAAGAACCGTATAAAAATACAAGTCGTTGATCAAATCTGAAGGTCCAAATGGTGCCACGTGTCCCACTTAATTTTTGTGAATTTTCACACAATCATTCCTCCAAAACTGCAATTTCAACCTTATTCATTGCCATGGTTCTCCATTTTCATCTTCTTGCCATCGTTTAGCCCAGCCAGTGTTTTCCGACTTCCATTTTCATAGTTACCGTCACTGACAAAGAAGATACCAAAACCTTGATAGCAATTTGATTTGATTTAAGATCCCAACCTTGTTACTCTTCTCATTCTCAAATTCTCAAAACCCCAATTCAAAATTCCATAAAAAAATCACAAGAAAAGCACAAACAAAACCATGATTTAGCGACTGTCTTCTTCTTCTTCTTCCTTGTTCGTTCAAAATTTCAATTGATGCCGTCCCTCTGTGGCCGACATCAACGTCCCTCTGTTTACAAAGAAGAAGATGAACGGCGACGACAGTGTGAACAGCGGCGACGTCAATGAACAGAGCATCGACGACAATGAACTGACGGCAACTATGAAAATCAAAGTAAAAAAACGCCGGCAAGAAGATGAAAATGCAATAGAGTTGAAATTGCAGTTTTGGAGGAATGATTGTGTGGAAATTCACAAAAATTAGGTGGGATACGTGGTGCTATTTGAACCTTCAGATTTGATCAACGGATTATATTTTTTACAACAGACAAAGCAGGGCAAAAGTCTAGCAGAGGATCCACAACCGTATTAAGGATATTGACAAAAGTGTTGTTAGTACCCCCAATGTATGAGATCATTTTCAATTATATCCAAAATGTTTTTTTTTGTCAATTATACTCCAACGTTTCACATTTGAGTCAACTATGCCCAACCCTTAACTCTGTTAATGAAACTAACAGATTTTCCTGATGTATCAGCTGATCTGACATTATTTTTTTGTTTTTAGGTCCTTAAGTTTCCATTATTTTAAAATCCTCCATTCTCCTAAGATTTTTCTTTCACACGAGTCCCTAACTAATTACAGAACAATCCAGAATGTTTGTCATTTTTAACGAACTGGTCCCTGCAATTGAGAAACCTGAAAAATCTCTCCCCTCTATTTTTCACAGTTTCGGCAACCACACACAAACTCATTGGTGAGTCTCGAATGCAGAGAAATCGAGCAAAAATACCAATAGCTCTGACTCCTAGCGCAAACACACAATCTTCGGTGGTGGCACCGTCATGGTCGTCGAAATTGAGTTGTAAACTAATTTCAAAACCCCTTTGGAGAGAGAGGCAAAATAGAGAAGATGAGTGAGAGAGGTAGTTGTAAGGGAAGGAAAATAAATGAGAACGCCGTAATTTAGGGGAGACCAAGAAATTAAGGACGACGACGAGAAGGACCATGTCAACAAAAATAAGAACATAGTAGACGGCGACAATGAAGCATGGTGGTGATGTTTTAGGGTAAGAGAAGGAGGGTTGTTAATGGCTTTTAAGGACTAGTTTATTAAAGATGACAAGCATTCTAGACTATTCTGTAATTAATTAGGGACTCGTGTGAAAGAAAAATCTTAAGAGAATAGAGGATTTTTAAATAATGAAAACTTAAGGACCTTAAAACCGAAAAATGCCACATCAGCTGACACGTTAGCAAAATACGTTAGTTTTATTAATAGAGTTAGGGGTTGAGGTATAATTGACATAAAAAAAAAGGTTGAAGGTATAACTGAAACTGACTCGATATGTTAAGTGTACAAAAATACTTTTGCTGATATTTAAATTACAAAACCTTCTTATATGCTTGTTATTTAGAATGAGTTTTTCTCATCAATATAATATTTATGGGAAGATAAGACATCTAATAAATGTTTATATAAGATAATAGATATAAATTAATTAATATGAGATTAAAATAATATAGAAAATTCATATTAAATATAAGTATATAACAAATAAATTTTTATATATCTTATTATTTATATTATCTTTAATGTTCGTTGCCTAACTAATTTTTGTTAAATTAAAACTGCTATTTTGACTATTCATAAATATTGTAATCTTTAACGTATGCGATAACATCAATTCTATATTCTTTGAGATTAGAAAATTAACGCAAAAGTGATCAAAATTACAAATGATGATATGTTAAAGTTAAAACTTCGAGTTGGGAATGAGGCAACCCGAACGTGTTCCCTGGCATCTTCAGGGAGGGTGGTTAAGATAATCACTTGCAAACAAGACTTCCTCCTTTTTGTTTTTGGTAATGTTTCATGTATAACTAACTCTGTAGTGGATATTGAGGTTTTACGTAGCCCATTTTCTTCTGCTAATAATAGTTTGTATATGGAGAATGCTGGCCCCTCCTTGATGGGTTTCATCATTCTATATTATACCCGTCGCCTTATTGTGGGGGACTCAGTATTTTTCTGTATGAATTTTATGATATATAAAAAAAATCTATATTCATACATTTATAATGTTAAATAAATCTTATTTTAGAATTAAAAAAAAGATAAAATTATTTAAAAAACTATTTTTTTGTTACAGTTTAGAATAATGAAAAAAAATATTTAGAATATTTTGTGTATTATATAATTTAGAAAGTACTAAATGTTGAAAATTATATAACATAATATTTTTGGTGTATAAAAAAAAAATATAACATAATAACATAAATTTTCTTGGAAAAGAGAGGACAAAATTCTGACATGAATGGAACTTAGGAAACCGTATAAAACGAACCGTATAGTGTACACTCGCTTGCGTTTCTGTATAGTGTATACTCTCCCTCACCGTATCCGTATTTTCTTACTCCACAGCAAAAACAAACCTCTCTCTCTCTCTCTCTCCCCCTCTCTTTCTCACTCTTGGCATAAAGATGTACTTTTTTTTCATCCAAATTCAAGCTCTTTCTCTTCTTTTTCTTCAAGAATCCCTCTCTTTCTCTCTCTCTTTCTTACTCACTTGGTGTCCGTACGCTGTGTGTTGCCACGAATGAGCCATAACCAGCTTCCTTCTGAGTCGGATGATATATCCCACTAAGGAGACCAACAAGGAAGATCAGAAAAATTTCGCAAACAATCGGAGAGTGTCAATAATATTTTAACATAAACACTTACACAAAATGCCAATAGTCCCTCCTCTCGGCACCGATTGATTGATTTCCCTTTTCTTCCCCTTATGCCATTTCTCTTTTAGATCTCCGTCTTATACCCCACAAACCCCTTTGCTCTGGGTGCGTCTCTCAACTGCCAGATTCTTTTCATCAGAGATTTTATTGGTTGACTTCATACCTTGCATGCGTGATTACTAGTTGGTGTTCTCTGATTTATCCGATTTTTTCTTGGATTTTTTTAATTGGGATTTTAGGCCTGAAGGATGTGAGCTTTCTCCTACAATAGGGAAGCTTCAATCCTTCATCTGAACATCGGAATGGCAAATCGAGATTGATTTTTTGTTTTTTTTGGGATTGATTGCAATTTCTGCTTATATATATATATATCATATTTTTCCCGACCTGGTGAAATGGGTAGTTCGGGAGAGTCCAACACTAACGGAATCGATGCATCGGTGGGTGGCTTGGTTTGGGTTCGCCGCCGAAATGGGTCGTGGTGGCCTGGCCGGATAATGGGTCTCGATGAACTGTCTGAGGGTTGCTTGGTTTCGCCGAGATCGGGTACTCCAGTTAAGCTCTTGGGTCGCGATGACGCAAGCGTGTGAGTGTTCTTTCTTGGGTTTCAGCTCACTTTTCTCTGGTCTATCTTTTCGTTTTTTTCCTGGGTTTTGAACTCTGCTTGTGAAGTTTCATTGAGTTTGTGTTCATTTATTAGTTTGTGAGTGTTCTTTCTTGGGGTTTTGAACTCTTGTTGATGAAGAGCTTGATTATGTTTTTTGGGCAATGTACTTGACAAGAGGTTTCAGTATCTGATAACGTATGCTGTTATAGCTTTATCCTCACCAAAAAGATGTTCTGGCTGTGCCTTTTTGCTCTTACTAGTCATGATCATGATATACTAACACAACTGATTTATTATCAGAGATTTTAGACACACATAAAGCTTCTTGTGGGGAAATTGTTTTCAATAATATGGTTTGTCTTGGCATTGCAGAATGGGTTGTAATATTTTGAACAGAACATCTTTTCTTTTTTCTTGAGATGTGGCCTCTGGGTATATCCCAGTCTTGTGGAACGTTTGACAATTCATGATTTTTTTCGAGTTCGAAAATAGATAAAATTTTCAGGTTTTGTGCAATCTTGTGCTGGACATGGTATTTCAGTGTGGAGATTTATTGATATATCTCGCTGCCTTATTTTTTGAATCAGGGATTGGTATAATCTTGAAAAGTCAAAACGTGTTAAAGCTTTTCGTTGTGGAGAGTATGACGAATGTATTGAAAAGGCAAAGGTTGTTGCTGCCAATTCAAATAAGAAGGCAGTGAAGTATGCACGCAGGGAAGATGCTATTCTCCATGCTCTTGAGATAGAGAGTACTCGCCTTGGCAAGGAGCCATTAAAAATTTACTCCAGAACCGATAAATCAGGTGGTGAACATAGTAATTCAGCTGGAGGATCACCGGGCATGTCTCCTTCTGGTGATAACAATGAGAATGTGACTGATAATCTGAGCGAGTCTGAAGACCATAGTAATTCACCTCCAGAATTATCTCAATCCGGTATATCTTTTGAAGAGCCAAACCACAATGGTTCCTCCAAGATGCAATCTGTGCAGGGGAGAAGAAGAACACCTAATGATTCAGAAGATGATGGAACAGAAGGAGTTAAGCGAATGAGAGGACTTGAGGACCTTGGTATTGGTGTAGTGTCAAAGAGAAAGGTTCAGGTATCTGAGACAACTGTGATAGGTCAGCAAGATAGTGCTTCTCTTAGCAACTTAAACTCAGGAAATTACCGGGTGAATGGCACCACTGAAAATGGTGTCAAAGGTAATTCTTCAACACTGAAAAGAAAGAGATCACAAGTTGCAAATGTTCATGAATTCTTGAAAAGGAAGAACCGACGCCGGCCTTTGACCAAGGTTTTGGAGAGTACTGCTATGGTGTCTGTTCCAGTTGTTGGTGATCAGCTTCCTAGTTCAACCAGTTCTCCACTTTGTGGGATATCTGATGGCAGGATTTCAGGATTAGATTCCAATGGTTCAAAGAAAAGTTCTCCTTTGTTAATTAACAATTCAGATAGTACTGGAGTTGAATGTGAGAGTGGGACTGCATTAAATGTTCATGAACATGGCTGTGGCACTCCCCAAATCAGCCATGGGATCAAGGAGAACGAAGGGTCTGGCATGTCAGGGCTGGCTGGGAATGATTCTTCTGATAAATTATTTGATGTTCCATTTGTTGGGGTTCTAGGGGAGGAGAAACACCCTCCAGGTATGCTTGAACCACTTGAATTCTGGAATTTCTCATAATCAGCTTATATTTTTGGCTAAAAATGTTTCCTTTATTTTCCCTTGTGTATGCTATTTAGCCTGTCTTCAGCTAAATTGTTTTAATTATTGTTTCAACTTATTACTAATGTTTTTTGGACAGTAATATGTATTTGATTTGGTTTTTCTATTTTATTTTAACTTCTTGGAAAATTCTATTTTATATGCTTGAATCTTGTCTAAAACTCATTACATGAATCTCTAAAACCTCTATTATGGCAACAACTTGAAGCAAATTTACATCCTGGAAGAGGAATAGTTGTTCTCTAAATTTGTGCACATTACAAAACAATGAATAAGCTGGGTTAAAGCCTGGAGTTTCTTTTTCCTTGACAGCACAAGTTTGGTATGTATTGGTCTTATTTTGAACTTAAGCAAATTGCCATTATGTTTCTTGTGTAGTAAAAACGAACTTATTTAATTTGTTAAACATGGGCTCTTACCCTCTTGAAGATGTCTAACTGCTTCTTTCTGGTTTTCATGGTCTGCTGTTTCAAAGTTGTGATTACATACTGATTTTTTTCAGTTGAAGTAGCCTTGCTGGTCTGTTGATTTTTAGTACCCATTAACTGATTAATCAAACATGTCATTGCCGAGATCAATACAACCTGATATTGTTGGTTGTGAACCCTTTAAATCCATTTATGTTTCCCTTTCTGTATTTTCTTCAATTTAGACTCAAATGGTTGTTGTTGGAAAAGGCTTTGGTTGTTGTTGTTGTAGACTCAACTTGTTTCTTCTTAGATGTTCTTAGTCTATGGATTTGAATTTTGAGAAGGCCTTTCCTTGCACTGATGTAATTTCATCTTTCAGGATTCTTGCCCATTAATGGTTCTTGTTCATCTGAAAAGCCTCAAGTTGGTGGGTTTGAACAACAATATTGTCAAGGTAGTCAAACTGTAGTTCAGTCATTGCATAATGAGGGCCATAATGAATCTACCATTTCAGCTGCTGTTAACCATAATATTGGCCATAGAGGAGAGAAAAGTAGTTCAAAGTGGCAGTCAAAAAGAAAGAGGAATTCAAGACATATGGGTAAAAATAGAAAACAAGCCTCAAGAAAATTTGTGGACATGGATTATGAACCCAGTGCTTATTTGGCAGGTATTGAGAACCCAGATGGACTCTCCCGGGGTTCTGTTCATTGTTTAAATGTTATTGATGTACCTACTACTTCATACAACTGTACCTCTCAGGTTAACTGCAAACCTGTTGCGGAGGGCACTCTTGATAGAGCTCATGACTTGAGCAAGCATATCAGGGGGACAACATCTATGGCAAAGTTATTGCCGGATGGATCTCTTACGCCACAGAGGTCGCGCCCTTATCGCCAGTCCCGTTTTACTGTTAATTCCAGATATCAAATGGCAGATTTTCCTGGAAGAAATTTCTATTCTGATGCTTCATTATATGATGTCAAGCTTGAAGTTAAAGCTAGCTACAAGCCACAACATGTCCCTTTGGTTTCTCTTATGAGTAAGCTCAATGGCAAAGCCATTGTTGGACACCCTCTTACAGTTGAGACTTTATCTGATGGTCATTGTGATGAATTGTTGAGTGGCATCAGATGTGATGCGAAAGTTGGTGACATTTATTGTGCTGTTAAACCAAACTCAGTGATGGAAAGAATACCTTCCAAGAACTCTTCTCGCTTTAAGACTCGTAAGTCTACCAGAACAAAAAAATCTGGGTTGTTATCAAAGAAGATCAGGAAATTGTCATCACTTACCGGCCACAGGCAATCAGAAGAGGATAGAAAACCAGTGGTCGATAAACCCAGGGGTTCTGTTATAGCATGTATTCCTCTTAAAGTAGTATTCAGTAGGATAAATGAGGCAGTAAACGGGCAGGCACGATTGACACACCGGGTATTACCAACAACCAACCCTTGACTTTGGTTAATGGGAAAAATTTGCAGAGGATGGATTGCTTAAAGAATCGGCTCCATTGATTATTCGAGAGATTTTGAAACAGCATTAGAGACTATATATATATCATATAAATTATATATATCTGCTTATTTCAACTATGCACAGTTTGCAGTAGCAGCACATATTCTGCCATGGAGGTTGGAATGTTTTGTACAATTTCAGTATATTTGCTTGTAGGAAACTGGTTGTAGGAGTTCAATCATCTGAGGCTTCACTTGGCTCTGTAAATAAATGTAACATTAGCTGAGGTGTAAAGATGATAAAGTATTAGGTATTGTTTACTTGATATTAGGTTCTTTGAATTCAGGATGTTTAGGAGGCTTAATAATTATGAACATTATTGTACTAGGATTCTGTACTAGATAAGTTATCAAAAGCTAACAACTGAAAAGAAGAAAAAAGAACAGAAGAACTTTTGGATCAGGCATTAAGTTATGGTTTTTCATTGTTCATACTTTTCTCCCATGTTGAGATGGACCCTACTGAACTCTTGGACAAAATGGTGAAGAGTCAAGAGAATAAAGTGATGCAAATTTGTATTAATCTTAACATTATTATTTCTGATCATCATGCTCAATTTCTCATCCCCTTCTGATATGGTTTGCATGAAAGATACTCTTTCCCTCCCCAATTGTTGTCCAAAAATTTAAAATACTGTATAAAGGGGAAGAACTGTAGTTTTTCTTTTCTTTTCTTAAAAAAGTGGTTGGATTTTAAAGTTTTGTAATTAAATTTGTAGAAATTTTAAATTTCTAGTTTGACTTCTATTATTGTAATCTCATCAATATAAAAGTGATAAAGGGCAGATTAGATGATTGAGTGAAATTTGCTCACATATGTGACATACTGACATGTGATATCTTTATTTAAATTGGTATAAATGATATATATCTAGAAGATGTAATAATACTTTTGCACCTAAGTCTTAACAAATAATTATATAAATGGGTGATGAATAGGCTCTTTATTAAATGTTTGTCTTACTTGCATCTCAAATATTAGCAGAATTGAGACTATTACTATGATTTAATAGACATCTCCAACTTCAAAATGTAAAGCACCCCAAACAAAAAAGTCATTTTAAAGTAAATGGTGTCTTAGTTAGAAATCTCCCATCATCATATATTATAGGTTTAAGTGCACTCTTGGTCCCTTAATTTTCGCAAAGGTCTCAATATGGTCCCCTAATTTTTTTTGTTGCAATTTTGGTCCCCTAACTTTTGAAAACGTCTCAATTTGGTCCCCTAACTTTTTTGTTGCAATTTTAGTCCCCTAACTTTTGAAAATGTCTCACCACTGGTCCCAAGTTAGGGGACCAAAATTGAGACTTTTGCGAAAGTTAGGGGACCAACGGTGAGACGTTTTCAAAAGTTAGGAGACTAAAATTGCAACAAAAAAATTTA
>QANZ01030704.1:12152-26583 GCA_003254925.1 Chamaecrista fasciculata | reverse complement strand
TGTGTTCTAATCCTGCTCGTGTGTGACCCAGCAGGCCCCACGTGAAGTTGGCAGTAGGTCATCCCTATGTCCTACAAGTCGTGAGCGGACTCTAGCAAGCCATCGCGACTACCCAAAACACGTGAGTGATCGTTTGTTACCAAAACCGATTTTAACCTTCGTACCTCCATGGCACCGACCCTATTGTCCTGCGATATCTTGGTTATGGATCAGGCACAGGAAAGTCATCCATGATCCAAACCTTTACTTTCTCGATCTCCTTGAGTAAGTCCCAATCTCTAGTGTGGCCACGCATTTCCTGGACAGACTCATCGAGGGCGCCAGTAAGATATCTCCCAATTTAATGGGGAACAAAATCCCAATTTTGGTCAGTCCTCATTCCTTAGCACGGCAATCAACCAAACCCGTACTTAGTGTTGGGAAATCACAGAGGGAGCGCAGCGGAAAAATTAAAATAAAAAAAACTTGATAAAATATGCTAACTCTGTGATTCCTTCCAGGATCCACTAACTATGTTTATACCAGGAAAGTAAAGATGTTTACCTAATTTCAATCGGTGACTTATCGTGTTCGCGAATTTGAGAAGTCCACTTCGAGTGTCCTTCCTCTACCGGTGATCCACACGAGCAGTTTGGCAGATGCCCAGGTGCTAGCCTCCTTCACTTCTTCCCAAGTGAATACGGGAACTCTATCTATGATTCTTGAATAATCAAGAACTGTTCTTGATTATCAAGATTGATTGGGGAGTACTAATATTATCAGGTGCAGGTCCAATTCTCTTTCAAGAATTTCGACTCACTCTCACAATATTAGGACTAGGCGAATTTTCACTCTCAATGGGTGCTCAAGGCGAAATTCTTGGTCTGACCAAGAATTGATGTGTGTTGTGACTTGTTTTTGTGTTAGGCGCCTAGAGCCCTATTTATAGTGTTCTCATTCCTAGTTTTAGGGAATCCTAATCCAATTAGGAAATCTCTAAGATATTGGATATCCTAAGATATCTCAATATATCTTTTGATTTATAATATTAAACCTAATATTATAATTCAAAAATAAATAGGTGGCAAATTAAATTTGAAACTCAAAATCAAATCTTGATATCAAATCTTCTTTGCTCAAATCCTATTGGTTGGAATGAGTCATGAGGAGTTTGATTTTATAATTTAAATATTACTTTAATATATATATTATAAATCGAAATTTGCCTATATCTTAAACTTAAAATGCAAGATCAAATCTTGCACCCCAAGAAAAGGAACTAGGCGCCTATCCTCATGTTAGCCTTGGAGGAATTTTATAACAACCCAAACTCCTTAGGTGGTTATAACTAATTCCTAACAATTTTGAATAAAAATATTACCTTAATATCTTTTAATTCAAATCCCATATCTTTTCCAAAAGATATTTTCCTTATCTTTATTTAATTAATAAAACATTTTTCATTAATAAAATTAAGATAAATGAGGCGCCACCCTCATCTCTTATTTCCCCAATATTAGTGAATTTAATAAATCAATAATTTCCTAACTTTTAGGAAACTTATTTAATTTATTTATTCCCTAATATTTTAAATAAGAATTTAATTGTAAACCTTTTTAACAATTAATTTATATTTAAATTTGTCTAACAAATTTAAAACCACAATCATAGATATTTATTTAAGACAAGATTTAATGTCCTAAGACATTTAACTATGTCTTAAATTGTGTCACCAAAGTGACTCACGAATTAACCCTAATTCGTGTCCCAAAATTAGCATCTTGATCCTGCTCATGTGTGACCCAGCAGGCCTCACGTGAAGTTGGCAGCAAGTCATCTTATGACTCACAAGTCGTGAGCGGACTCTAGCAAGCCATCACGACTACCCAAAACACGCGAGTTATCGCTTTAACGTTTTTAACGATTTAACCTAAATACCACCTTGTCATAATTCCTATTGTCTCACGATATTTTGGTCATGGATCAGGCACGGGAATGTCATCCATAATCCAAACCACAACTTTCTCGATTTCCTGAGTTAGTCCCAATTCCCAGCGTGGCCACGCATTTCTTGGACAGACTCATCGAGGGCGCCAGTTAAATATCTCTCATCTTAATGAGGGACAAAATCCCATCTTGGTCAACCACATTCCTTTGCACGGTAATCAACCAAACCCGTACCTAGCCTGTATGGCTACCCTGCTACGGGTAACGTTGGACTAGGCCAAAGTTTGACAACTACAATGCCGGAATAGTCAAGACCTCAGGTCTAAGGCTATCGTGACAGGTGTACAGGAGAGGCTCGCTTATGACTAAACCCATGCAGGACTCTCCGGGTCGGTCCAGCAATTTGTAACCCTTACAAAATTGCACCATGACTCTCGAGAAGCATCTAGTGCATGTATCTCTATACACCGAGGTCATGCTGGTCTTAGTTCATTTACGTTCCCACGTGAATGATCGACCAGGGACAGTTTTAGATTAATTATCTTATAATTAATCAAGGACGCTATCATAGTAAACACGCTAATAATATGATAACAACATAATTTATCTTGTATAAATTAATCAAAACATATGTTTAAACAACACATATAAATAAAATGATTGGCCCTAGGGCACAATCTCCATCACTTAGCCCTTATGGCTACCCTGCTACGGGCAACGTTAGACTAAGCCAAAGTCTGACAACTGCAACGCCGGAATAATGATGACCTCAGGTCTAAGGCGTCGTGACAGGCGTACAAGAGAGGCAAGCTGATGACTAAACCCATGCAGGACTCTCCGGGTCAGTCCAGCAATTCGTAACCCCTTACGTAATTGGACCATGACTCTCATTCCAGCATCTAGTGCGTGCATCCCTATGCACTGAGGTCATGCTGATCTTAGTTCATTTTCGCTCCCACGAAAACAATCGATCAGGGACAGATTTAGATTAATTATCTTATAATTAATCACGGATGTAATCACAGTAAACATGCTAATAATGTGAAAACCATTAATTTATCTCTATAAATTAATCCATATGTTCATAACATATATAAAAGAGGATTGGCCCTAGGGCACAATTCCTAACAGAAACCCCAGCACAGGTTTTACATGAGTATCATGTAACGTCAAATGGGAATTAGACACATTAATGGATGTTCCTAGGAGTAGGAACAATTTGATTAATGATTGTACCTAGTGCAAGTGGGAGTTTGATGGAGATTGTGCCCTAGGGCCAATCATTTTATAAATATGTTTGGAACATATTGATTAATTTATGGAGATAAATTAATGGTTATCATATTATTAGCATGTTTACTATGATAACAGTCTGTGATTAATTATGAGATAAATAATCTAAACTGTCCCTGGTCGCTCATTCAGGTGGGAACTAGAAATGAACTAAGACCAGCCTGACCTCGGTGCATAGAGATGCATGCACTAGATGCTGGGACGAGAGTCATGGTGCAATTGTGTAAGGAGTTACAAATTGCTGGACCGACCCGGAGAGTTCTGCATGGGTTTCAGTCATTAGCTAGTCTCTCCTGTACACCTGTCATGATGCCCTTAGACCTCAGGTCTTGATTATTCCGGTGTTGCAGTTGTCAAACTTTGGCTTAGTCTAACGTTACTCGTAACAGGGTAGCCATAAGGGCTGAGTACGGGTTTGGTTGATTGTCGTGCTGAGGAATGTGGTTGACCTAGATGGAATTTTGTCCCTCATGGAGATGGGAGATATTTAACTGGGCCCCTCGATGAGTCTGTCCAAGGAATGTGTGGCCACACTGGTAATTGGGACTTACTCAAGGAATCGAGAAAGTTGAGGTTTGGATTTTGGATGACCTTCCCATGCCTAATCCACGACCAAAATATCGTAGGACAAAAAGGGATCAGGACAAGGTGGTACTAAGGTTAAGTCGTTTCGGGGTTTAACGATAACTCACGTATTTTGGGTAGTCGTGATGGCTTGCTATAGTCCGCTCTCGACTTGTAAGTCATGGGGATGACTTGCTGCCAACTTTACGTGGGGCCTGCTGGGTCACACACGAGCAGGAACCAGATGCCAAGCTGGGACACGAATTAGGATTAATTCGTGGGTCACATTAGTGACACCGTTTAAGAGATAATTGATTGTATTGGGATATGAAGTCTTGTCTTAAATAAATATCTACAGATATAATATTTCGATTTGTGGGACAAATTTAAATATATATATATATATAATTGTTAAATGGATAATTGGATTAGTCTATTTACAATTATATTCCTATTTATAATATTAGGGAATAATAAATTGGATAAGGTTCCTAAGAGTTAGGAAATTATTGATTTATTAAATTCACTAATATTGGGATAAATAGGAGGAGGTTGGCGCCTCATATATACAAAGGGAATTTAATTAATAAAAATGTTTTATTAATTAAAATCATGGCTTAAATTTGAATTCAAAGATTTGATCTAGATTTCAAATGATTGAATTAAAAATATTAAGGTAATATTTTAATTCAATATTTTAGGGGAATTCGAATTCTAAGTTTAAATTGGATTAAAGATATTAGTGTAATATTTTAATTCAATAAACTAGAATTCAAGATTCAAAAAGATTGAGTTAAAGATATTAAGGTAATACTTTAAATCAATATTGTTGGAAAATAACAAATTAGTTATAACTTCCTAAGAGTTAGGTTAGTTATTTTAATTTATTAAATTCCAACAAATATTAAAGAGGGGAGGCGCATAGCTTGGGAATATCTTGGAAGATTTGATCTTCCAATTTGATTCTCCAAGATTGCATTTTGAATCCAAATTTAAATATTATGGTAATATTTTAAATTGGAATTCAAGTCATAAAATTGTGATATAGAGATTTCATAATTTTATAAATTTGATAATCCTATAATTTAGGGATTCCCTAATTATAATTATCAAAGTCCCCAAACCCTATATATAAGCCTAAGTCGACTAAGGAGATATGGCCATGCACACTTAGAAAATCGACTTTAGCCTAGTTCTTCTCAAGAGAGAAAAATTCGATTTTTGCTCTAGGTGAGGAGAGAGAAAATCGCAACCCTGTTTTTCTAGAGAGAGAAAGTGGCGCACAACTCTAAAGGAGTTTAGAGTTTGTGTGACAAGGTTGTGTGGGATCAAGAATTGGATTCTTGATCAACGCGCCATATTGTTCTTGGAGAATTCAAGAAGAGTTCTTGAATTAAAGAACACTGTAGATAAAGGTCCCAGATTCACTTGGAGAAGTGAAGGAGGCTAGCACCTAGGCATCTCCAAAACTGTTCGTGTGGATCACCGGCGGAGGAAGGACGCATTACGTGGACTTCTAGGACGCGCCCCGTACAACAAAACCGATTGAAACTCGTGAGGTATACCACTATCTAAAAGTTTTAAATTCAGCTAGCGGATCCGTTTGGGAATTCTAGGCCCTTGCGCGTTTTGTTTTCTTTTATGTTTTTTATGTTTTGCTTCCGCTGCGTTTAGGCGCCCCTGAATTCCCCAACACTCACGACTTACCCCTTCTGAAAACCCGTGGGGATGGTGTTTCCGAGAGGAGGAATCGAACCCTATTAGATATGGTTTGATCTATGATGAGTCAAACTGATCTTCCGCGATCCTTTTGAGGATATGCTTGAGAAGCTGCCGCGTTCACACTTAACCGTGTTCCGTCTAACGCAGTTGAGAAGGCACCATATGAGATATGGAGTGGGAAGAGTCCCATAGTGTCTTATCTAAAAAATTTGGGGATGTGAAGTTTACGTTAAGCAAACGATAAACTATCTCCAAAAAGTGCTTGTAGGGTACCCCAAGGAAACGAGGTGATACTATGTTTACTGCCCATCTGACAACAAAGTGTTTGTAGTCAGAAGACGATTCTTTCTAGAGAAGGATCTTGTTTCCAAAAGAAACAGTGGGAGTAAGATAGATCTTGAAGGAGTTCAAGATCGACAAGGCACTTCAGAGGCGCAGACGGAAACTAGAGAAGAACCACAAGGAGTTGTGGAAGCTCCTCTAATAACACAAGGACAACGAAGTTCTGATAGAACACGTTTTCAGCCACAAAAATATGGATTTTTGGTGATTGAAAACAAGGATGTGTTGCTCATGGAGCGTGGTGAGCCGACCACCTATCAAGAAGCTATCGTGGATCCCAACTCTAAGAAATGGGTGGAAGCCATGAAGGCTGAGATGCAATCTATGTACGACAACAAGGTATGGACCTTGGTCGCTCCACCCGAAGGGGTAAAACCCGTAGGGTGCAAGAGGGTTTTCAAGGAGAAAACCGACATGGATGGCAACATCAACGTCTTCAAGGCGAGGCTAGTTACAAATGGGGTTTACTCAATGTCATGGGATGACGAAATGTTTTCCCCAGTTGCAATGGCCGTATCCATTAGGATCCTGCTTGCCATAGTCGTTTATTATGACTATGAGATATGGCAAATGGATATCAAAATAGCATTCCTTAATGAAAGGCTGTCCGAGGATGTGTACGTGACACAACCTGAGGGGTTTGTATGTCCAGAGGAACCAGTAAAGGTATACAAGCTTCAGAAATCCATTTATGGATTGAAGCGAGCATCACGGAGTTGGAATCATCGTTTTGATGAGGTAGTCAAAAGAGTTTAGCTTCTTACAAAACGCTGACGAGCCTTATGTTTACAAGAAGGTTAGTGGGAGCACGATTGTGTTCTTGGTGCTATATGTCAATGACATATTGCTCATTGGAAATAATGTTCCAACCTTAGAGATTGTGAATCTTGGTTGTGAAAAACTTTTTCAATGAAGGACTTAGGAGAGGCTACCTATATTCTAGGCATTGAGATCTATAGAGATAGATCTTGTAGGCTTCTTGGATTGAGTCAGAGTACGTACTTGGATGAGGTACTGAAGGGGTTCAGTATGCAAGATTCCAAGAAGGGGATTCATACCGATGAATCATGTGTTGACCCTGAGCAAGAAACAGTGTCCCAAGACACTTATTGAGCGAGGGCGCATGATTGGCATCCCTTATGCTTCGGCAATAGGATCCACCATGCAGTGTACTCGACCCGATGTGTCGTTTGCCCTGAGCGTGACAAGCCGGTTGCAACGAGACCTTGGTGAGTATCATTGGACCGCTGTCATAAGCATCCTTGAGTACTTAGGAAGAACTAAGGATGAATTCTTGGTTTATGGTGGAACTGATGTGTAAGTGGTTATACAGGTGCCCGTTTTCCAAAACCTACCAAGATAAATCGCAGTATGGATATGTGTTTCTCCTGAACGGTGACATCGTGAGTTGGAAAGGTTCCAAGCAGAGCACGATTGCTGATTCTACAACAAAGGGTTGGTCGCGTGGAGACGCAACCGTAAAACTAGTGTCTGAGGTGTGATTGGTGGTCACCCTGTGGAGACAGGAAGGCACCAAATGGGATTAGATCCCCACTGATGTTCCGACAGTGATATATATACATATATATACACTCAGACGTGATCACCTAGAGATGGTGATATCAAGATATGTAAAGTAGCAGTCGAGGATAATGTTGCCAGTCCTCTTACGAGACCCCTAGCACAGGTCTTACATGAGCGTCATGTAATGTCAAATGGAGATTAGACACATTAATGGATGTTCCTAGTGTAGGAACAATTTGATTAATGATTGTACCTAGTGCAAGTGGGAGTCTGTTGGAGATTGTGCCCTAGGGCCAATCATTTTATAAATATGTCTTGAACATATTGATTAATTTACGGAGATAAATTAATGGTTATCATATTATTAGCATGTTTACTATGATAACAGTACCTGATTAATTATGAGATAATTAATCTAAATTTGTCCCTGGTCGATTGTTTTCGTGGGAACGAAAATGAACTAAGACCAGCATGACCTCGGTGCATAGAGATGCATACACTAGATGCTGGAACGAGAGTCATGCTGCAATTACGTAAGGGGTTACGAGTTGCTGGACATGACCCGGAGAGTCCTGCATGGGTTTAATCATCAGCTTGCCTCTCCTGTACGCCTGTCACGACGCCTTAGACCTGAGGTCATCATTATTCCGGCGTTGTAGTTGTCAGACTTTGGCCTAGTCTAACGCTGCCCGTAGAAGGGTAGCCATAAGGGCTAGGTAAGGGTTTGGTTGATTGCCGTGCTGAGGAATGTGGATTGGCCAAGATGGGATTTTGTCCCTCACTAAATCAGAGATATCTAACTGGCGCCCTCGATGAGTCTGACCAAGGAAATGCGTGACCACGCTGGGATATGGGACTTACTCAGGAAATCGAGAAAGTTGAGGTTTGGATTATGGATGACTTTCCTGTGCCTAATCCATGACCAAGATATCGTGTGACAATAGGGTCTATGACAAGGTGGTACTAAGGTTAAGTCAGTTTTGGTAAAAACGATAACTCACGTGTTTTGGGTAGTCATGATGGCTTGCTAGAGTCCGCTCTCGACTTGTAGGTCATGGAGATGACTTGCTGCCAACTTCACGTGGGGCCTGCTGGGTCACACATGAGCAGGATCAGGACACTGCTTGAAGGGACACGAATTAGGGTTAATTCGTGGGTCACTCCGGTGGCACGATTTAAGACACATCCAAATGTCTGGGACATTAAGTCTTGTCTTAATTAATCTACAGTTGTGAAATATTTAAAATTGTGAGACAAGTTTAAATATAATAATTGTTAAATGATTAATGGGGATTTATTATTTAAAATTATAATATTAGGAAAAATAAATCAGATAAGGTTCCTAAAAGTTAGGAAATTATTGATTTATAAAATTCCCTAATATTGGCATGAGGGTGGCGCCTCTTTTGTGGTTTTAAATTAATAAAATTGTTTTATTAATTTAATTCATGAGTTTGAATTCAAAAGATTTGAATCATAGAATCTTTGGGAAATCATGACTTCCTAAGAGTTAGGAAGGTTTTTGATTTATAAAATTCCAAGGATAATAGGAGGAGCATGGCGCCATCTTGGTGGATCTCAAGGGGAGATTTGATCTCTCATTTGATTCTCCAAGATTGCAATTTGAATTTAAATTAAATATTAAGGTAATATTTTAATTTGAAATTCAATTCATGAAGCCATATTATTATGATTATGGAATTATAATAATGCTCTAAATATAATTATTTAAAACCCTAGGCTAGGCGCCTAGGAGAGTAAGAGAGCTCATTTTGTGATTTTGGTCTTCCTCCTTGTAGAGAGAGAAGAGAAAATCGCCATTCTCGAAAACCGTAGCTTTCCAAGTGAAAGAGAATTTTGGCTTTCAAGAGTTGAGAGAGGAAAAATCGAGTTTGCTTAAGGAGTTAGGAAATTCGATTTGAGGTTACCAAAATTAGGGTTTGTGAGAGAAGGAAAAACAAGAAGGAGTTCTTGTTGGGGCTTTCCTTTTGCGCCACCTTGTTTGATTCAAGAAGGAGTTCTTGAAGTCAAAATCACTGTAGATTGGTCCCTTGTTCTTTTGGAGAAAAGAACGGAAGGCTAACACTTTGGTGCCCGAGAAACTGTTTGTGTGGATCACCGGCAGAGGGCGAAGCTGTGAGTGGACTCCTAGGACACGCCTTGTACAAACCAACCGATTGAAACTCGTGAGGTATACCACTATCTAAAAGTTTTAAATTCTACTAGCGGATCCGTTCGAGAATTTTAGGACTTGGAGCGTTTTATTTTAAATTTTATATTTGCTTCCGCTGCGTTAGGCGTCCCAACACATTTCACATAAAATGATTGGCCCTAGGGCACAATCTCCAACATAGAGGGTGGTCAATTGTTGATACAATGGAGGCGAATCTTGTTGCAAGCTTCAAGCATACAATGTTTCCTATCATCCAAGATCGGTTTCAAGTTGTTCCAAGCTACTCACGCCCAGGGTTTGTCCAATAATCAAGTAATTAAATGGTATCTTTAGGTTATGTTGAGGGAAGATGCTTGTTGCTTCGCTTTCTCTCCCCTTCTCATCTCCACATCGTCTACCCTATATGCATGGCCAATCAAAGGGAGTTCGAGCTTGTGGAAGCACAATCTCAATCGTTAAGAGCCTATACATCCTCCCTAGAAGTGGATTGAGCTTGGGGGAGGTTTTTATTCACAACGATAGAGAGAAGAGGGCGGTCAATTGTTGATACAATGGAGGCGAATCTTGTTGCAAGCTTCAAGCATACAACATTTCCTATTATCCAAGATCGGTTTCAAGTTGTTCTAAGCCAGTCACGCCCATGGTTTGTCCAATAATCAAGTAATTAAATGGTATCTTTAGGTTATGTTGAGGGAAGATGCTTGTTGCTTCGCTTTCTCTCGCCTTCTTCTCATCTCCACATCGTCTACCCTATATGCATGGCCAATCAAAGGGAGGTCGAGCTTGTGGAAGCACAATCTCAATTGTTGAGAGCCTTTACATCCTCCCTAGAAGTGGATTGAGCTTAGGGGAGGTTTTTATTCACAACGATAGAGAGTAGAGGGTGGTCAATTGTTGATACAATGCAGGCGAATCTTGTTGCAAGCCTTAAGCATACAATGTTTCTTATCATCCAAGATCTGTTTCAAGTTGTTCCAAGCCGCTCACGCCCATGGTTTGTTTAATAATCAAGCAATTAAATGGTAGCTTAGGTTATGTTGTGGGGAAGATGCTCGTTGCTTCCCTTTCTCTCCCCTTCTTCTAATCTCCACATCATCTACCCTATATGCATGGCCAATCAAAGGGAGGTCGTGCTTGTGGAAGCACAATCTCAATCGTTGTGAGCCTATACATCCTCCCTAGAAGTGTATTGAACTTGGGGGAGGTTGTTATTCACAACGATAGAGTAGAGGGTGGTCAATTGTTGATACAATGGACGCGAATCTTGTTGCAAGCCTTAAGCATACAATGTTTCCTTTCATCCGAGATCCGTTTCAAGTTGTTCAAGCCGCTCATGCTCATGGTTTGTTTAATAATCAAGCAATTAAATGGTATCTTAGGTTATGTTGAGGGTAAGATGCCCGTTGATTCACTTTCTCTCCTATTCTTCTCATCTCCATATCGTCTACCCTATATGCATGACAATTCAAAGGGAGGTCGAGGTTGTGGAAGCACCATCTCAATCGTTGATAGCCTATACATCCTCCCTAGAAGTGGATTGAGCTTGGAGGAGGTTGTTATTCACAACGATAGAGAGTAGAGGGTGGTCAATTGTTGATACAATGGAGGCAAATCTTGTTGCAAGCTTCAAGCATACAACGTTTCCTTTCATCCAAGATCCGTTTCAAGTTGTTCCAAGCCGCTCACGCCCATGGTTTGTTTAATAATCAAGCAATTAAATCGTATCTTAGGTTATGTTGTGGGGAAGATGCCCGTTGCTTCACTTTCTCTCCTACTCTTCTCATCTCTACATCGGCTACCCTATATGCATGGCTAATCAAAAGGAGGTCGAGCTTGTGGAAGCACAATCTCCATCGTTGAGAGCCTATACATCCTCCCTAGAAGTGGATTGAGCCTGGGGGAGGTTGTTATTCACAACGATAGAGAGTACAGGGTAGTCAATTGTTGATACAATGGAGGCGAATCTTGTTGGAAGCTTCAACCATACGACGTTTCCTTTCATCCAAGATCCGTTTCAAGTTGTTCCAAGCTGGTCACGCCCATGATTTGTTTAATAACCAAGCAATTAAATGGTATCTTAGGTTATGTTGAGGGGAAAATGGTCGTTGCTTCCCTTTCTCTCCCCTTCCTCTCATCTCCACATCATCTACCCTATATGGATGGCCAATCAAAGGGAGGTTGATCTTGTGGAAGCACAATCTCAATTGTTGAGAGCCTTTACATCCTCCCTAGAAGTGGATTGAGCTTGGGGGAGGTTTTTATTCACAACGATAGAGAGTAGAGGGTGGTCATTTGTTGATACAATCGAGGCAAATCTTGTTGCAAGCTTCAAGCATACAACATTTCCTATCATCCAAGATCGGTTCCAAGTTGTTCCACGCCACTCACGCCCATGGTTTGTTTAATAATCAAGCAATTAAATGGTATCTTAGGTTATGTTAAGGGGAAGATGCCCGTTGCTTCGTTTTCTCTACTATTATTCTCATCTCCACATCGTCTACCCTATATCTATGGCCAATCAAAGGGAGTTCGAGCTTGTGGAAGTACAATCTCAAACCTTCGAACCCTATACATCCTCCCTAAAAGAGGATTGAGCTTGGGGGAGGTTGTGATTCACAACGATAGAGAGTAGAGGGTGGTCCATTGTTGATCCAATGGAGGCGAATCTTGTTGCAAGCCTTAAGCATACAATGTTTCCTATCATCCAAGATCCATTTCAAGTTATTCCAAGCCGGTGACGCTCATGGTTTGTTTAATTATCAAGCAATTAAATGGTATCTTAGGTTATGTTGAGGGGAAGATGCCCATTGCTTCACTTTCTCTCCTATTCTTCTCATCTCCACATCGGCTACCCTATATGCATGGCTAATCAAAGGGAGGTCGAGCTTGTGGAAGCACAATCTCCATCGTTGAGAGCCTATACATCCTCCCTAGAAGTGGATTGAGCTCGGGGGAGGTTTTTATTCACAACGATAGAGAGTAGAGGGTGGTCCATTGTTGATCCAATTGAGGCGAATCTTGTTGCAAGCCTTAAGCATACAATGTTTCCTATCATCCAAGATCCATTTCAAGTTGTTCCAAGCCGGTCACGCTCATGGTTTGTTTAATAATCAAGCAATTAAATGGTATCTTAGGTTATGTTGAGGGGAAGATGCCCGTTGCTTCACTTTCTCTCCTATTCTTCTCATCTCCACATCGGCTACCCTATATGCATGGCTAATCAAAGGGAGGTCGAGCTTGTGGAAGCACAATCTCAATCGTTGAGAGCCTATACATCCTCCCTAGAAGTGGATTGAGCTTGGGGGAGGTTGTTATTCACAACGATAGAGAGTAGAGGGTGGTCAATTGTTGATACAATGGAGGCGAATCTTGTTGCAAGCCTTAAGCATACAATGTTTCCTATCATCCAAGATCCGTTTCAAGTTGTTCCAAGCCGCTCACGCCCATGGTTTGTTTAATAATCAAGCAATTAAATGGTATCTTAGGTTATGTTGAGGGGAAGATGCCCGTTGCTTCACTTTCTCTCCTATTCTTCTCATCTCCACATCGGCTAACCTATATACATGGCTAATCAAAGGGAGTTCGATCTTGTGGAAGCACAATCTCAATCGTTCAGACCCTTTACATCCTCCCTAGAAGTGAATTGAGCTTGGGGGAGGTTTTTATTCACAACGATAGAGAGTAGAGGGTGGTCAATTATTGATACAATGGAGGCGAATCTTGTTGCAAGATTCAAGTATACAACGTTTTCTATCATCGAAGATCGGTTTCAAGTTGTTCCAAGGCACTCACGCCCATGGTTTGTTTAATAATCAAGCAATTACATGGTATCTTAGGTTATGTTAAAGGGAAGATGCCCGTTGCTTCGTTTTCTCTACTCTTCTTCTCATCTCCACATCGTCTACCCTATATCCCTGGCAAATCAAAGGGAGTTCGAGCTTGTGGAAGTACAATCTCAAACCTTGGGAGCCTATACATCCTCCCTAGAAGAGGATTGAGCTTGGGGGAGGTTGTGATTCACAACGATAGAGAGTAGAGGGTGGTCCATTGTTGATCCAATGGAGGCGAATCTTGTTGCAAGCCTTAAGCATACAATGTTTCCTATCATCCAAGATCCATTTCAAGTTGTTCCTGTTGGGAAATCGCCACGCATGTAAAGCAGCGGAAACGTGTATAAAACAAAATTTTAAACCATACATAGCGATTTCTTTCCCAATAGAGCCGCTATATGGATCTGTATCGGTATAAGGACAAGAATTTACCCAAATCGATCGGCTGTTCTTTGCGTTTACGAATGCGAGGAGTCCACGAGTGTGCTCCCTCCACCGGTGATCCACACGAACAGTTTGGTAGATGCCTAGGTGCTAGCCACGTTCACTTCTCCAAGCAAACCGGGAGCCTTATATACGGTGTTCTTGGGTTCAAGAACACTTCTCAAACTCCAAGCTTAGATGGCGCCTTTGATCAAGAATGTGGTTCTTGATCTCACACACAACCTCAACTCACAAATCCTAAAACAATTCTAGGGTTTGCGCCACTTTCTCTCTCTAGAAAGATTAGGGTTGTGTTTTCTCTCACAAACTTTCACCAAGACTCAAAACAATTTTGGACTTGTGAACTTTGCTAGCTAAAGTCGAAATTCCCAAGGTATGAGAGACTCTATGCCTATGTCGACTTAGGGCTACATATATAGATATATAGTTTAAGCTTTGATAATTATAATTAGGGTTTCCCAAAATTAAACAATTATCAAATTATTAAATCATGAGATTACACTAATATCATGATTTTAGGACTTGAATTCCTAATTATAATATTACCTTAATATTATAATTTGGATCCAAATGCAATCTTGGAGAATCAATTTGGAAGATCAAATCTTCCCAA
>QANZ01030701.1:83739-120513 GCA_003254925.1 Chamaecrista fasciculata | reverse complement strand
GTTAAATCATCGGTCGAACCAGAGATTGAAAAAGGTAATATTCGTAATAAATATTAATTACTTTTATTATATATAAAATATAAACATTATATACACAATTAAAATTAATAATTCAACATTTTTATTTTTTTAGAGTTACAAGAATAATACAAAGACATAAAATAAACACAACATAACACATATATAGCTAGATAGATTTTTAAATATAATAAATTTATGCAAATCAAACAAATTTTTTTATATAATAAAATAAATTAAGAGAGATATAGATATGATTTCATTAATTTTTTATTTAAAATTTAAAATGAAAAATTATAAAAAGAATTTTAAAAAATTGGTGGGTGGTTGGACCACCAGTTTAGCGGTTGGACCGTCGGTTCAACGGTTATGGATGGTTAAATCCGGTCCAATTCGGTCTAACTGCTAATTTGGTTTTTAAGGTTGAACCAACTCGTTCTAATAGTTGGTTGGCGGTTTAACCGGTTGAACCGTCCAGTCCGGTCCGGTTTTAACAACATTGGTTTTTAGTGTCCCTAATATTTTCTATTTTTTTAAAACAAACATTTTTTGGCAAGGTTTTTATAGTTTCCCATTTTCTTGTTGCAATTATTATTTAGCCAGGATCATAACTGTAGCTAAATATTAGGTGGCAAGTGAGGTTGTGCAGGATCTTGTTGATACTTCCCTGCCCTTCATTCGATTTTTGTTTATCTGCTCTGAATTAATTTAGAAAAATAAGTATGGTAATTGGATTTCGTGTACCATAAGGGTTATATATTTTCCTGCCTTAGAATGTAAATTTAAGTTGTTCTTACCACTAAAGCAGATTTTACAAAACTGAGTATTAATAGTTAATATTTGAAGAAATATATTTCTTTAGCAAGATGGGGAACAAAATTTAAGGATAAAAGAGCTTACATCCTACCAGTAGAAGAAAACCTCACAAGTTTTCCCCTTAAGGTTAAGAGTGTGTTTGGATAAAATTAAGAGCAATTTCTAATTTGATCAGCTTATGAGCAAATTATGAAAAATCAGATTATATTAAGAATGTTGTTGAGATTAGATTAGATTTGTTGCACTAAAAACCAACTTGCTGAAGTACTCTCTTACTAAAAAAGGATGGTTGATCATTACAAGATCTCTCCCCAAAACATAAATGACCCGAAGTCATATAAATAAACCATTGGATTTGCAGTATATAGACCTTATTAGTTTCATGACACTAAGGCCCAGTTCGTTTGCGCTTTGATTATAATCTACTCTGATTATAATCGTAATAAGCATGTTCGTTTAAGTTTTTTTTATCAAATTATGAGCCCGTTTGGATAGGCTTATTTTATGTAAAAAAAGACTTTTTTTAATTAAAAAAAGACCTTTTATAAACATAAGATGTTGTTTGAGTAAATTTTTTAAAAAAAGTAGAAGTTGAAAAAAAAGTGAAAACAAAGCTTTTTTGAGAAGTTGAAAAATGAAGCTTCTACTTAAAGCACTTATAAAAGTTATTCACCACAAATTTTATTGACTATTTTATCCTCATTAAAATTATAAAATCACCTATAAACTAATAACTAAATAATAGGCGCCAATTATATATATATATATATATATATCATTGGCGCCAATGATATTGGTAATTATAGCCAATTATTAGCGCCAAATTAGCTTCAATTGTCAGTTTGCCTCCAAAATATTGACTATCAACTATTAGCGCCAATATTATCCTCTTTCTTATCAATTAGCGCCAATATTTACTACAAAATATTAGCGCCATTTTTTTTCCTCTTTCTTATCTATATATATAGACTACTATGCTTATACAGGATTTATCAGAAAAATATAATTTGAAACCAACAAGGCATGTTGGATTAGATGAAGTAGTTGCATTATTCTTATACATGATTGGTCAAGGAGTTACATACAGGAATGTTGAAGAGAGATTTCAACACTCAGGAGAAACAATTCATAGGCAATTTCATCGAGTGTTGCGGGCTGTTAGAAAGTTGGGAAATGATATTATTAGACCAGCTGATCCTAATCCTATGTTTCGAGATGCTACTAATAATATTAGAAATGATGATCGGTATTGGCCCTATTTTCAAGATTGCATAGGAGCTATAGATGGAACTCATATTCATGTTCATATTCCTCCCGATAAACAAATTCCTTTCACAGGAAGAAAAGGTTTTACCTCCACAAATGTGATGGTTGTTTGTGATTTTAATATGTGCTTCACATTTGCGTGGGTTGGTTGGGAAGGTTGTGCTTATGATACAAGAGTTTTTATGGATGCTCTTAGAAGGCCACAATTAAAATATGACTAGTTACGAGCTTCAAACTCAATTAGAAGGAGTGTAATTGAAAGAACTTTTGGAGTTTGTAAAGCAAGGTGGAGGATCTTGCAACATATGACTAGTTACGAGCTTCAAACTCAATTTGCTATTATATGGGCTTGTTTTACTCTTCACAATTATATTAGACGAATGGATTCTGATTTGAGTCTTCTTGAGCATTTTGAGAATATTGACGAACTTGAAGAGAATGAACGTGATTCCAATGAAGAGAATACAACAATGCCTAATCAAGTTGGATAGGAGGAGACAAGTGAAAAGGATATTAGACAAATGGAACAAACACGAGATGCTATCAGGGATCAAATGCTACAACATCATTAGAATTGTCTTTAGTTTATAAAAATTATTATCTTTCATTGGCTTGTTCTTTTTTATGAATTATTTATAGACAATTTACAATATACATTATGTAATGAGGATTGAGGGTTTCTTCATTTACCATGTCCTTTTTGGTCAATTTGATTAATTAAAAGTCCTTTTGTTATTTTATATCCAAATGACTTTTTTAATTCAAAAGTACTTTAATATTTTACTATCCAAACATAAAATAGAAGTCCTTTAGCTAAAAGACCTTTTTTAAAAAGTTTGATAAATAAAGCTTTTTTTTCATAAGTCAATCCAAACGGGCTCTATAATCATGGTTTTTTTTATAATCAAACATACTCAATTACACTTATACCCCTATATATATACCTATACTCTAATACAATCAATCACCCATCACAAGGGCAAAATGGTCATTTATCTGAATGAGGGGCCATGTTGTAAATACTTATTATTGTCTTGGGCTAAAATGTTATTTTGCCCAAGTTATTTAGGAATCAAATTGTAATTTTATTAACCATTCTCTTCTCTCTCTCGTCTCTCTCTTTCTCGCCACTGCAATTTTGATCTTCAACGCCGACAACCCCGATTCCTTCTCCTTCCCCTCTCTCCATCGCAGCCTCCACCTTGACCACCGTCCTCGGCAAATGCGAATTTGGGAATTTGTGAAAAATGGAGGATGAAGGAGTGGGTTTTGGGTAAATTTATTTTGTGTATGCTTAAGCCACTGTTCATTCGATAGTTTCACAATCTTGGGTGAGGAAAGTGGGTATATGTCAATGGATATTAGTTTGTTGAGTAGTTTGAAGGAATGGCTACACTTGAGGTGTTTGATTGTAAATTTTTCAGTTTTAGATCGTAAACGATGAAATGCACAATTTATGACGAAGGAGGTGAAGACAAAGACAAAGGCAAAATGGGTTTCCGATGGAGGGTGGCGAATGGCGGCGGAGGAAGAAGAAGGCAGGAAGGAAGTGTTTTTTCTTTTTGGTTAATGAGGAAGGAAGTGGAGAACGTGACCCCAAAGACATTATAACAAATTTGATTATTTTTTCGGGTCCAATGCTTTTTTATCTTCTCTCTCATCTTGTGCGAAACAGTGAACCACTTTCTTCGGTGGTCCACCGAATGTCGGGGCCAAATGCTACACTTTAGTCCTTTCGGTCCACCATTTCGTAGGCAAAAATGAATTCGGTGGACCAAACAAAATAACCACCTCCAAAGTTGCACATGATTATAATCATATTTTCACGCTTTCCAAGACAACCAGTGACATAATTTGATTTTTCTATAAGCAACAATCACATCCAAACACACTTTTATTATAATCAAATCACATCTTACTTTTTCCTACTTTTTCCAACTTTTTCTTCCATTTCTACCCCTATACAATTTATCAATTTCCTTACCCTTCTATCTACCAACCACAATCATTACATACCCATTTCAATAATTTCAAACCAAATAATCAACTTTCATTTAAACACCAATACACAAATAATCAACTTTGATTATAATCATACTCTGATTATAATCAAAGCAGATTTTATTATATAAGAGTCAACATTAAGCACCAAACAAGTGATTCAATGATCAACTCTATATAAAAAAAAATCAATTAGTATATAGATGTGGACAGTGTAAACTTGATAGAGCCGTCAAAATGAGTTACAACCCGTGGGTCCAACTCGTTTAGCCCACCAAAAAGGTGAGCCGGGTTGATGAAATCTCGGCTCACCAATGATTTTGGCCCGCGTGGGTTAGCTCACCAAACCCGCGAGCTATGGTGAGCCAACCCGGCGAGTTAGTGGGTTGACTCACCAACCCACCTAAAAAAAATAAAAACTAAAAATATAATTCACTAACTTAAATTCTAAACCTAATCCTCTCATCTTTTCCTCTCCCCAACTTGCACAGCCGCACCAAACACAACTCTTCACTTCCTCTTCCAAAATCGCACATCCATCCTCTCCTCCATTTCCCTTCCTTCTTTCCATCTTAATTCTTCTTTAGTTGCTCAGCACACCGACAGTGTCACCAACAACATCACCGGCGACGACTTGCACCGTCGTACAGAAAAATCACATTGATGGCCATTGCACTTGCGATCTTGTCTTGTGTCTCCGTCCTCTCTGTTCGGTGTTGTGCTTCTTGTTAGTGTCTCTATGGAGTACACCTACGTCACATTGGATTCTTGTGTCTCTAATGTTCTTAACTTGGTACTTCCTCTTCCACTAAATATATATAGAAATAAGAATGAAGTATATGAATTGATTCTGGCCAAAAAAAGTATATGAATTGATGAAGATCAACACTCTAATTTCCAGTCTCTCTTCCTCTTTTTTGGGTATTTTATTTTATTTTTTTAAAAATAATGGATGTAAAAAGTATATTTTAAATTAAAAAAAATCTGATTGGTGGGTTAGGTGAGCCAACCCGGCTCACCAAGTTGGTAAGCCGGGTTGGTAGAATCTTGGCTCACCAAGGATTCTGGCCCGCGTGAGCCAGCCCGGGTGAGCCATAACCCGTGGTGAGCCAACCCGTGTGAGCCGGATTGGCTCACTTTGACAGCTCTAAAACTTGAAAAAGACAAGAAAAGGAAACCAAACTCACTTTTTCAATGAACTGTAGGTGACTAATTTAAACCGTTACAAAATTATTGTTGGAGATTGTGCCCTAGGGCCAATCGCTTTATGTAAATATGTTGTGAACATATTATTAATTTATGGAAGATAAATTAATGTGTTATCAAGTTATTAGCATGTTTACTATGATAACGTCCATGATTAATTATGAGATAATTAATCTAAATTTGTCCCTGGTCGATTGTTTTTTGTGGGAACAAAAATGAACTAAGACCAGCATGACCTCAGTGCATGAGATGCATGCACTAGATGCTGGGACGAGAGTCATGGTGCAATTACGTAAGGTGGTTACGAGTTGCTGGACTGACCCGGAGAGTCCTGCATGGGTTTAGTCATCAGCTTGCCTCTCCTTGTACGCCTGTAGCGATGCCTTAGACCTGAGGTCATCATTATTCCAGCGTTGCAGTTGTCAGACTTTGGCTTAGTCTAACGCTACCCGTAACAGGGTAGTCATAAGGGCTAAGTACGGGTCTGGTTGATTGTCGTGCTGAGGAATGTGGATAGGCCAAAATGGGATTTTGTCCCTCATTAGATGAGAGATATCTAACTGGCGCCCTCGATGAGTCTGTCCAGGAAAAAGAGTGGCCACTCAAGAATTGGGACTTACTCAGGGAATCGAGAAAGTTGTGGTTTGGATTATGGATGACCTTCCTGTGCCTAGTCCATGACCGAGATATCGTAGGACAATAGAATCTCTAACACGGAGGTACTGAGGTTAAGTCGTTTTAGTAAAAATGATAACTCACGTGTTTTGGGTAGTTGTGATGGCTTGCTAGAGTCCGTTCACGACTTGTAGGTCATGGGGATGACCTGCTGCCAACTTCACGTGGGGCCTGCTGGGTCACACACGAGCAGGAACAGAACACCATTTGAAAGGGACACGAATTAGGGTTAATTTGTGGGTCACGCGAGTGGCACGATTTAAGACACAGAGGAAATGTCTGGGACATTATGTCTTGTCTTAATTGATCTACAGATGTGTAATATTTAGATTTGTGAGACAAATTTAAATATAATAATTGTTTAATAATTAATGGAGATTAATTATTTACAATTAAAATATTAGGAAAATTAATTCAGATAATGTTCCTAAGAGTTAGGAAATTATTGAATTATAAAATTCCTAAATAAAATGATGAGGGTGGCGCCTCTTAGATAATATTTGGATAAATAAAATAGTTTTATTAATTCAAATAATAAGTTTGAATTCAAAAGATTTGATGGAGATTTCAAAAGATTTGAATTCAAACAGATTTGGTGAGATCTCCTCTCAGAATCTTTGGTAAATCAAAATTAAGGAAAGTTTTTTATTTATAAAATTCCAAGGAAAAGGGAGAGGGAGATGGCGCCTTCTTGTGGGTCCCAATGAGAGATTTGATCTCTCATTTGATTCTCCAAGATTGTAGTTTGAATTTAAATTAAAATATTAAAGTAATGTTTTAATTATAAATTCAAGTCCTAAAATAATTATATTATCAGAATATCTTGATTTTAGGAATAATTACATCACCAAATTTTTGACTATAAATATATGGCAAGTCGACTTGCCCCATAATGCTTGAGAAGCAAATTATACAACCCTAATTTGTTTTTCCTCCTAAGAGTTAGAGAGAGAAAATCACACCTTTGCACCCAAGAGAGAAAATCGACTTTTCTCTAAGAGTTAGGGAAAATTGATCAAGCTCTATAATTAGGGTTTGTGAGAGAAGAATAGGCAAGAAGGAGTTCTTGTGGGGGGATTCTTCTAAGCGCCACTTCAATTGCTGTTTCAAGAAAGAGTTCTTAAGTTCAGAGTCTGTAGATTGGTCCCTGGTTCTTTTGGAGAAAAGAACTGAAGGCTAGCACCTCGGTGTTCAAAGAAACTGTTCGTGTGGATTACTGGCAGAGGGAGAACGCTGGGAGTGGGCTCCAATTGGACTCGCCTTGTTCAACCATCAGATTGAAACTCGTGAGGTATACCACTATCTAAAAGTTTTAAATTCTGCTAGCGGATCCGTTCGGGAATTCTAGGACCTAGGCGTTTTAATTTTATCGTTTTGTTTTTGCTTCCGCTGCTTTAGGCGCCTAGAATTCCCAACAATTATGACATAAGCAAATGGCCAAATAAAAATGAGATTTAACCTATTTATGAAAAAAAGAAAAATTTACTTAAGAATGGAATATAATAGTTGTTATAGAAATTATATGTGACTTCTAGGATTAAGTTGAAAGTTATTGGGGGTTCAATTAAATTTTGAAATTAAGGGGACTAAATTGAACAAGTATTAAAGTTGAAGGGGCATCTTGTATTACTAACATTAGTCATAGAGCTAGTTAACATATTTTAATTTTTTGTGCAGGTTTTTATAACTTAAAGTAACAGGTTATAAAATTTTGTGAGACTACAATTAAAATAGTTATTAATTTCTTATTGGATGTTTGGCAGTTACATGTAATGCAATTTTTTAAGTTGTTGCATTATAGGATAATGCTCAAGGCTCCGTTTGGTAGGCAGCAATTGGCTTTTACATTGTAAAACTACACGGATTTCAAGACTTTCATGTGTTTGGTATGGTAATTTAAGCTATGTAAAGTGGATTACAATGTAAAGGGTTTTACATTACATAGGCCATTTTTCTTTACTTCACATTTCTGATGTAATTCAAGTCTACCTAGGGAATTATGGTAGAATTCCTAATTTGCCCCTCTCATTCTCATCCCATTTTCTCCCCCTAAGGTGGCCGGCGACAGCGGCGGCGGTTGACGGCGGCGCCGACCACCGTGGACGGCGGCACCNAAACGGAGCCTAAGTATTCAAAAGTTGTTTTTTAAAACAATAACTATATTTTAAATTTTTTCATATGATATAAAATATATAATTTTAAAAAATAAGAACTATAAAGGGTCACACGCGATATATATATATATATATATATATTTATATATACACACACTTTTAAATGACACTGATACACAATGCCAAGTTTCTTACAAAGGTGAATAGATGTAATTCAAAACACAAGACTGCCACAAAAGAACACTGAAATCTAATAAGGAAATTCTAAAATTAAATTAGATTCTCCATTAGTCGCCCAGATATTACATTTGAAATATTCCAATATCTCGTGCTAGACAGCCACGATTGAAGTAACAATTACCTCAAGCAGGCAAGTTGTCATAACCATTTGGTAGAATAGAAACGCAATTGCAATCACTAAGGCTCCATTTGGTAGGTAAGGAGGTAAGTAAAGGAAAGAGATTTACAATGAAAAAATTGTGAGGAAAAGGAAAAGTAGTCGATGGATGTAAAGTAGGTAAAGATTGAAAGTGTTTGATATAAAAAGGTATGGAAGGGAAAGTAAAATAGATATAGAAAGAAAATGACAAAAATGCACTTCCCACAATCACCACAAAGCCACCGCCGCCGCCGCCATCGCCGTCCACGGTGGTCGTCGTCGCCGTACACAGTGGTCGTCGCCGCCGCCCGCCGTCAAAGAGGAAGAAGATGGGATGGGAATAGGAGGGGTAAATTAGGAATTCTACCATAATTCCCTAGGTAAACTTGGATTACATAAAAAATGTGAAGTAAAGAAAAATGGTAAATGCCTTTACATTGTAATCCACTTTACAGAGTCTAAATTGTCATACCAAACACCTGAAAGTCTTGGACTTTGTGCCACTTTACAATACAAAATTAAAGGGAATTGTAGTGTACCAAACAGAGCCTAAAAGCCTATGAAGCAGGAACATTAATATGGACACGTGACGCGACACGGACACAGACACATTAATACGTCAAATTCTTAAAGTTACATGACACGACACGGCGTACATTTATATATATAAATAATTAAAAATCTATAAATTTTGATGAAACTATAAAAATTATAATATTTATTCATAATATATCTCATATGTGTTATTATTTTATATTGTTTGTCATGTTAAAGTTACAGAAAATTGATTTTACATTCTGAAACTTATGGATATGTGTTGTATACAGCGACACGGCCTCAAAATAAAGTGTCCATGCTTCATAGTTTAAAGCAAATATAAAATGCGTTAATGCCCATCTAGTGTTACCAGGGACTCATTAAGAAGTCTTCGTGCTTCTTCTCTCCTTCTGAAATGAGTAAATAAACATATTATGCTAAATTAAGGGCCAAACTCCAAACAATTATATCACTCAATAATTTAATGATATTAAGCTTGACAAAATAAGAGAAAATACTGAAAAACCTCAAAGAAAAAACAAGAGCATTTTACTTATGTTGCTGGCATAAAACAATAATTCTTGAAAAATATATTGCGCACCTCTTTATATCCTCCACTGCTTGTTTACGACGCTGTATCTGAAGTTCCAAAATGTGAATTAAAGTTGCTCTTGCTTGCAAATTAAAATACAAAACAATGAGTAGTATGCCAAAATTGATGGTAAAAGATCAACAACATGCATGCATGCAGGAGGCAAGTAGAGGAATTTAGATTTATAACCTGATGAGGACGCAAAGAATTTAGAAGGTGATGCAAGTTCTTGAATACAAGAGATATTTCTTCTACTCTTCTAGCATACTGTGATGGTCTCTCGATCAGAATATCAGCAAGCTCCAAAATGTGTAGCTGCAAGTCTCCATTAAGCAATCTCAGCTCCTTCTTAAAATCTACAGAAGGCCATTAACTTTTATTAAAAATAAGATTAAAGAATCTTACTAATGGGAATCCCAGGGGGAACTATCATGACATAAAAGACAGTATGAGCAATTCATTTCCTTAAAATACTTTATTGTATTGGTTCAAAACTGAAAATTCCATTTACCAATCAGGGATTAGTAACAATTTGCAGAAGATTCAATGCACTCAAATATAATGAACAAGACTGCAGGCAATAGCTCAACTGGTCATGTACCCGCCAATAATGTCAGGGCAGTTCTCATGACCCAGGTTCAAAACCTGGTGACTGCAATATTATGGTTATTATTGTATCTAATATTATATGGCTCCACCCTTTTTTGGTCGTCCATATTTAAAATTATAGTCTATGAAATTAAAAATAAGAGAAAATTTACTATTTAGTCTCTCTTTCTTTACTAAGTTAACAATTTAGTCCCTTATTTATTTTACATACATATTTGCGTGCCCGTTAGGGCACGCAAAGCCCCTAGTTTGTTATATGTGAGTGATTTACTGTCGCTCTTTCCTGTGTTTGTCGTTACAATATGGCTATTTTTCAATTATGTTCTCATAGTATAGCTCTAATCTCTTGTTTGGTTAAAATATTTCTGTGACATGAAGTAAGAAATAACGAAGTGCTTGAATGTGTGGCTGATCATTAAAAATATATGTTACTGGAATTAATAAGGGCCACTATTCTATATGACCCCTCCTAGCCTAGTGTGTTTGTTCAAGAATGGTCATCAAATAATAATAACAAAGATAAATCTGAAATTATTAAAAAGATAAATCAACAAACAAACGACTAAAGTAAGCATCCATATAGACAGATTGAAAATGACAAAGGTCTTGGTTGTCAACATTGTATGCTGGATCATCCCACAGAAACATAACAACAAAGTATGAAAAATTATATCTTCCCAATAACATGTATGACGATTTCATAACACCATTGAACTTAACAAAATAAGGCAGAATATGACCTACCAACATTAGGCCCCTTAGGATAAAGTTGGCGCACTCCCTGCTCTTCTAAGCTTGGTAGAGTGTCATCAGTCTAATAAAAAACAGAAAATGAATAGATTAATGAAATACAATGGAAGATGTCATTCTACCAAAAAGGTTCATGCATAAAAATGCAAAAAACAAAAAAACAAAATAAAGATTTATTAAAAAAGTTATGCTCTAATTCTAGAAAATGCCAAGTAAACATGCAATTTGAGACATATATCAACAACAGCCAATTTACAAGCCTATCATCATCCTCCACTCACTGGTTCCAACTCCCAATACACTTACTTACGGAATGAATGCATTTAATATTTAAAAGCACCCTAAATGAAGAAAATAACAAATAACTAAAAGATATTTTGATATTCCATAACAACAGAGTTAAAACACCAATTCTATATGTGAAGAATGAAGACAACTTTCTAAGAACCAAAATCACAGAAAGGGGTGAATTCTTACAGTGTAATTGCCTCCAAAACATATGTAAGTCCCTTCTATAGGAGGGGGAGGCTCTGGAGCTGATTTAAAATCTTGTAAGTAATCTTTGTACAGTCTGTAATAGGGTGGTGGCGGTGGGTATGTAGCTGTCGCCATTTCAAGGTCTTCCTAATTTTTGATCATCAAAACTGAAAATAATAACCAAATAAGTCAAGCATGAAGATGCTATTCATTACAGGAAAGAAAACTGACAGGTTCACATGACTGAACTAAAGACACGACTCCTCACAAGCCAGAAGAAACAAATGGATAAACTTGACATGTCATTCTGGGATGGCAAGACCATGCTATATCCCATGATGGATGTAAAACATGCAATTATGTATTGGTGATAAGAATCTCCATCTTTGGCCAAAAAGAAAAAAGAGAAAAACAAAATCATGCAACTATTATTCACATTGATCAATCATAGTAAACAGTAGTAAGTTAGTAACTATACAAAATACAAAAGAAGACTAAGAATCTTTAGCCTCCAAAGTGGAAAAATAATTTGTAGGAGCAATAGCAATAAGCTTAACAGAAACAGGATATATGGGAAATTCGAATTAAAGTTTATGTAGTTTGTAGGCCAACTCAACCAATTACAAAGAGCATCAATAATCCAACAAGAAATCCAAATCATCACAACCAAGTGTCGTAACTGTTCACAACAAAGTCAACTAACTGTTCATAACAATAACACACATCTTTTTAGAGGGTGCAATAGGATCATTATGGGGAGATGTGACATGTCACAAACTTGAAGGCTAATTCTTGCAACCCACAAAAAAAAGAACAAAAGAACAAATAGATCATCAAAATAAAAAAGCGAGACAAGAACTGAATTGAACACCTAGCTAATAAGAATGAAAGCGATAAGAGTAAAAGTTAGATTCAAGTCTCACTAATCTGTCAACAACTGAAGGTGAGGAGTGGGAAGGTAGTAATATTTCATTTCCTTAACTACTTCCAAATGAAAATAGAGAAATTCCCCCCAAAACAGTCACAACAATAACAGTAAACATACTAAATCAATCAACTAGAGCGGGTATCAAGCATGGGTTGCCAACAATAATCAACTACCAACCGAAGGCTAAAACTATGACTCATCCTTTGAAGCAGTCCAACAAAATTTGATAAACTCAAGGCCACCTCAAGCCTCAAATAAATTCAAAAGTATTCAAATAAGACGAGCCCCGCGTCAATTAAAGATGGGATGAGATGACTATTGACTAACAAGATGCCGAAAATCGGGAAATGGTTGTCTAAGGAAGATGTGAAGTGGAAGGCGACTGACTATAGCAAAATACAAAACTGTAGGTTGCTTAAATTAAACGCTGTTTCAATTGCAGTAGAAATGCAGAATAGGAAAGAAACACAAGACTGGCGTGAAGTTATGGAGCTATTGTTTACTCAGTGTTTCTAAAGGTGTTGATGGCTCGATGCAAAACGGTGGCCAAAGCAGAGAGACGCAGCAGTAGAAGGAACGGCAAATTGATCGCTTGAAGCAGAAAAACACGCAAACAGGTAAGGGGGAAGGCAGAATCGCATAGAGCACAATGGCAGACCATATTAAAAAGGTTAAAGGGTCATTTTGGTTCATTATGTTTTAAAATGTTCAAATTAGTCCTAAATGTTTGCAAAATGGTTCATTTCGATCCTAAATATTAGTAAAATGTTTCATTGTGATCCCAAACTATTGAATTTGGTCATATTTCTCTCGTCTTTCATTTCAAATTCGAAGGACTTGTTAAGAGGAACTCGTAGCTCTAAATTTGTCGCATTCGAATTTGAAACGAGAGAGATATGATCAACATTGCTTGTTTAATCATGAAACGAGCGGTCAACTTTCAGGACCAATTTGACCTCGTTTGCTGACGGCCCCAACTGGATAGAGAAAGTACTCTTCGAAAATAATACGTAGTTCTAAATTCGTCACGTTTGAACTTAAAAGTTGAAACAAGTCATATTCAATAGTTTAGGACCAAAATAAACATTTTACAAATATTTAGGACCAATTTGAACATTTTAAAACATAATGGATCAAAATGAACATTAAGGCATACATTTAGGACCAAAATGACCCTTTAACCTATTTAAAAATTTTATTTTAAATAACGATTCATCACTATTTTTGAACAACTCGGTATGTTTTCAACTTTTGTTTTCTCTATTAGGGACCGATGTGTTAAATCAGTAAAAATTAAATGGCTCAAAAGTCAAATTTTTTTCAGCGGCTGATTCGTTCAGTCAATACAGAATGAAGGACCAAAAAGTAAGTTTCATCATAGAAAATTATTTGGGCAATATACGATAATTATAATTATAGTATGTATAGTTATCAAGTGGAATAATCTAGAAAAAGCTCCAAATTGGAGATTTTTAAAAAATATTATTATTACAAATCCCAATGCAAAAAACTTCATAAAACAAAATTTTACTTTTCAATTTTTTTATCCAAACAACTCAAATTATTCACAAAATCCAAAAAGTCAAAAAGTAATATTCTATTCCAATTTTACCCATATACAATATATCAATTTTCATACCCTTCCATCTACCAAAGTCAATAATTACATACCCATTTAAAAAATTTCACACCCTAAAAATCTCCTTTTTCAAAAACTCATCCAAACACTATTTGATTATAATCCAATCAGATTATAATCTAATTAAATTATGATTTGATAGATCATTTAAACGAACTGACCCTTAGAATTAGGGATGATCAAAATACTCATACCCAATGGGGACCCTGAAATTTACCCTATGGGTATGGGTCTGGGTATGGTGGTACCCAACCCGTACCCTACCCATATACCTATTAGTAATAATAAATATATTTTTATATATATAAAATATAATATTTTAACATTTTTTATTGAAAAAGTATTAAAGTTCTTATAAATATTGAAATATTTTATTAATGCATTCATATTTATGGTTTATTTTTTTTATTTTAGTAGTTATAGATGTAAAAAGTTGAATGAATATAAATTTTATATTAACAAAAAATAGTTTATTTTAAAATATTTTCGAGTCTGGGTCCGGGTACGGGATTAGACTACCCAGCAGGTATGGATATGGGGATTGATTTTGATACCCGCTCACATACGGGTCCGGGTCCGGGTATCATAGTACCCTACCCCAAGGTTAATAAGATCGAGATCTTAATAAAGATCAGAGCGGAAAAAAAATAGATCGAATCGTAAAATCGAATCGAGGATCGTAAGATCCCAACTTTTTTTTTTTGTACAAAAAAATTAGGATCGTATGATCTTAACAATTTATATTTATTCTAAATATGTCTAAAAATTTTATATTTTTATGGTATATTTACATCTTTGTTGTGTCAAACATCTTACAAATAAAGATAAAAACCAATATAACTTTGATTCTATAGATAAATGTGAAAGGGAACGACGGAGAATATGAGAGACCGTGAAAAGTGAAAAGATAAATGTGATTTGTGAAAGGGAAACCCTAAAAGAAATGGAAACAAAACACACAACTAGGAAATTCTGCACTTTCCCCACTTAGGGCGTCACTTTGCGTGACCCATTTTTTTCCATCCAGCCGTCTGATCTTCAACCTAAAGCAATGAATAGATTCCTCTCATTTTAAACTTCGAAACGAGTGGTAGATCATGGCGGTCGGACCACCAGATATAGAGATATCCTCCAACCTTTCCAATATATTTTGCGAAAACAGGGCAGTTCACCGCGGGCTCGCCGGATCTCTTCCTTGCGGCAAAAATACGGCGAACAGCACACATAGTGCTTGGCCAGCAGCTCCTACTTCATCCCAAGAATCCAAAATCCGAAAATCCTCATTTTATACTTCAAAATCATGTTCTCCAACTCAAAAACTCAACATATACTCATCAAACAATATCAAAATGACTACAAACCACAACTCATGCATCAAAAACATTCATTTATCACAAAAACACCATTTCAGTCCCTAACAAACTCTAGCTCGAAAACCCTTTCAACATTGGTTTTTCAGTCAAAAACTCTTCACAAACTCTTCAATAATCACTTGTAGAACAAAACCCAATCATCAAATTCATCAAAACAACATTATTTTCAAAATCAAGTTTTCAAACCCTAGGGAATAAACTGACGAAATTAAGAGATGAGAGAAAGAAAATGCAAAAAGGAGGGGATAGAGGGATCCTACCTCAAGATGAGAAGCTCCGGAATCAAATCCAGTTGAATCGTCTGGATCGGACCCTCCTTCCTCTTCCTCTTCTCCTCTCCTCTCCTTCTCGTCCTTCTTTCTTTCTGCTTATGTTTCTCTCCGTTCTCTTCCTCTTCTTTAATACTACACACACACACACATATATAGATACTATATAAATATGTGAGGGTGTTTTTTGTTGGTCAAAAGTAATTAAATTAAAAATTAAAAAAATAAAAAATAAATATGTGAAACTTGATAATTGGCTAATAATTAAGTATATCCAATGCTCAAACTATAATTCTTCACCCCAACTTTCCAAACTTATCAATTCTAAACTCTCCATTCTTTTACAATTATCACTTTCACCCCTTAAAACTTATTTCTTTTCCACAACAAAATTTCCTCATCTCATTTAAATCATATTGGTTAAAGGTTCATTTTGGTCCTAAGTGTATGCCCTAATGTTCATTTTGGTCCATTATGTTTCAAAATGTTCAAATTGGTCCTAAATGTTGGCAAAATGTTTCATTTTGGTCCAAACTATTAAATATGACTCGTTTCAAGTTCAAACCTGACAAGTTTAGAGCTACGTATTGTTCTCAAAAAGTATTTTCTTTATCTAGTTGGGGCCGTCAACAAACGAGGTCAAATCGGTTCTAAAAATTGACTGCTAGTGTCATGGTCAAACATGAAAAGTTGATCATATCTCTCGTTTTAAATTTGAATGCAACAAATTTAGAGCTACAAGTTCCTCTTAACAAGTCCTATGAACTTGAAACAAAATACGAGAGAAATATGACCAAATTCAATAATTTGGGACCAAAATGAAACATTTTACCAACATTTAGGACTAAAATGAAACATTTTGCAAACGTTTAGGACCAATTTGAACATTTTGAAAAATAGGGGACCAAAATGAACATTAAGGCATACATTTAGGACCAAAATGACCTTTGACCAATCATATTTATACCTTTATTGTTCTCAAACTCTCATTTACCATAAATTACATTAACTCCTTTACTTTTCAGTTTAGTCCCCCACGAGTTCCAACTCAAAATTTATACACATATTTCTGCTCATTATATCATGATTTATTCCCTTCTCCCTATATCTTTTCAGAGATTATTCTTTTATGTTCGTGTATTAGAATGTAAATTTAGATTGTTCTTACCACTAAAGCAGATTTTACGAAATTCAACCCCAAAAATTATATTACACAATTGAAGGTCCATATAAGCCCTAATAGAACTAGGTCGATTAAAAATTTTAGAACATTTTTAAATAAGTTCCTATGAGCTTGATCTAAATTTGGAACACAAAAAAAAAAGGTTGATCTAGAATAAATGGCCAAAATGCACAAACACCCCATGAGTTTTAAGTTAGATGCACATAACATCCTTAAGTTTTCAATTTGTGCAAATAGGACCCTTGAGTTTTCAATTACGTGCAAATAACACCATTTTGTTAATTCTCTGTTTATTTAGTCTGTTAAGTGCCACATCAGTGAGGGTATAATAGTAATTTTATAAAAAATGTAGGCCAAAATTCTATTTTGGTCCATCAAGTTTATTCAAAGTTTCGTTTTAATTCCTCAAATTTCCAAAATGTTCCAACATTAGTCCTCCTCCAATTTCCATCCAATTTTTTTGTTAAATAAAAAGAAAAAAATGGTTTACATGCCCTAAAAGTAACTTTGATGACTCTACTATATTTAATAGGGATAAAATGATAAAAATATAATTAATATTCTCTTAACTTTGTAAAACATCAGATATTTTAAAATAAAAAAATCTCCAAAAAAGCTGATATTCAGAATCGAAAAAAGTATTTCACTCTATCTCTCTCTTACTTCATCCAAAATCAGAAAAAAAAAATTAAAAAAATAAAGATATATTACCATACAAAGACAATCAATGGTGGAAGATGACACTCACACAGTCGGACTTCTTAAAACTTAAGGCTAGTAAGTAGAATGAATCTCCTTGTTTTGACCAAAAAAAAATCTCTTTGTGACCGGACCCGTCGCAAGGTGGCTAAAATACCGGAATTAATGTACTATAGTGGTGCAAAGTTTAAAAGCAAACAATATCAAATTATCACTAATCGGACGAAAGCAAGGGAAAATCGTTCTTGAATATTTATCTATGACCTAAGACAATAATTAAATAAAGCAACAAATTTTTTTGTGTTTTTCGATTAAAAGGACTGAATTGAAAGAAATAATAATAAACAAAAAGATTAATCAAAATAGAGAAAACACCCGATAGAGCAATTGGATTAAGCAATCATCACTACTAAAGATAAATTAAGCATTCCCACACAAATCATCCTAAGATAGTCACTAATAAGTCAATGACCTAGATCAACAACCCTATCATGCAAACACCTTAAACAAGATAGATCCACAATAAGAATTGAAAACCTCATTAAATTGATGATAAAAGAAGATCAAGAAACACAATCTTTATAACAATAACCATTGTCAAAGCTATATATCTATGATTATAATCAAACTAGTATAAACTCTAGGGTTACAATCAAGATATAATTGAAAGAATTAAAACCAAGTTCTTAATCAAGAAACAAGAATTAGATTCACAACTAGTTCTTAGGTTCAACTAGAAAACAAGAACAAGAAGAGAAAACCCTAATTCTAGTGTGAGAAAAACTCCCTATGTGAAACCCTAGCTCATGCTTGCTCCAATGCTCCTCCGGGTATGAAGATTTAGCTACTCATGATGCAGATATGGACCAAACCAAGCCCAAATGCGAACTCAACAGCCATGACACCAAGAAAGCTCCAAGAAGATGAAAGATAGCCAAGAAAGTGATCAAGAATGTGTATTCTCTCCCAAGAAGTGTATCCCCCAAAATTGACCTAAAGATCCATTTTATACTTCAATTTTTGGCCAAATCCAGGTTGGGCAAGGTCAGAATCATCAAAATTGGGTTTGGGCTTCAATAATTAAGGGCCTGTTTGAAAGAGGGATGATCCTGATCTCATCTCATTCAATCGATGAAAAATAATGACTTGGTGTTTTTTGGAACCTTCATCTCATCTCATCTCATCCACATCATCATCTCATTCACAACATCATCTCATTTTCTCTTTTTTTTTTGGCCTGTAAAATTCATAAAAGGGACAAAGCCCACAAAACAACAAACAAAAGGGCCAAGCCCAACAAACAACAAGAACAGCAAAAACAACAGAGTTAACCAACTCCACTCCTCACATCACTACCCACTACCCAAAGGGTCCGAATGACAAAGATCCCTTGACAAACTATGAGCTCAGTTTCTTTGGCTCTTAAAATTATTTTTTGTTTAGTTTTTTTTTCTCAAACTATGCAATTAGTTTCATTGTTGTCCTCAGACTATTTTTTGTTCTATATTCGTGTCCAAAATTATTCGATGATTATACACTCTGGATAATGGAAAATAATTTTTTTGTTGGAAAAAGATACAAGTTTCCACGTGTCTATTGTTTTTTTGGTTTGAATCATGGGTAGCTAGAAAATTGTAATGTTTTTCTTTTGTCCCAATGTTCTTCTATATGTTTGAGTAAAATTTATAATTGAATCCAAATTTTTTTTAAGGTACAATCTTTTTCTAGTCCCGCTATTACATTTTTCAAAAAAAAAGAATAAAAAATTGTGTAGTGTTGTTTTTTTTTGTCCCAATGTTCTTTTATTTGTTTTATGAACAAATATAATTGAATTCAAATTAATTTTTGTTAAGATACAATCTTCTTCTAAACCCGTTATAACATATTTAAAAAAAAAGTGAAAAAAATGGAAAATTTTTATATTCACATTTGTTGGCAGTCTAATCTTCAAACTATGAGATAAGTTCATTTCGGTTATCAAAATATTTGTTATATTTTTGAGTCTGAACGTCAATTCAATCCCTCTTTTTTTTAAATATATCTGATGAAGTTTTTTGAAAAACTTAAAAAGAGTTAAAACTATTTCTCGTTCTGTTTTGTTTATCAAACTATGAGATTAGTTAAAACTATTTCCTAAATAATAACGGTAATATTTTTTTAGGGACAAAATACAAAATGGCCCACGTGTATGTACAGGCTTGAATCATTGGATTCAAAAATAAAGGGTTAAAGGGTTAATTTGGTCCTAAATGTTTGCCCTAATGTTCATTTTGGTCCACCATTAATCATTTTGTTAACATTTAGGACCAATTTGAACATTTATTAAAATAATGGACCAAAATGAATATTAGGCCATACAATTAGGACCAAAATGAACCTTTCACCACACATTTTATTACAATTTAGTGTTGTTCTGTAATTTGCTATTTGGTCCTCAAACTATTATTTGTTATTTTTTTGTCGTTGAATTTCATAAATAGACCCCATTATTAATGATTGGGGTTTTCTACAAGGCCCGAGTTATCATTTACACATGTTAGAGATTGATTAATTGGAACAGTTCGAATTTATGGACCAAAATGTATGTCAAAAAATAATTCCAATATTATTTTCATTTTGGCCCATAATCTCATCCACTTGGATTTGGATTGACCCCTAACCCTCAATCCAAAATTTTCTCATCCTCACAATTTCCAATACCATATCACACTTCCCAATATCATCTTATCTCAATATTATTTCAATCAAAACACAACCAAACACCTATCATCCCATCTCATTATCTCCATCTCATCTCATTATTTCCTATCATTTCTACCCCTATACAAATTACAAAAATCCATCAACTTATTTCTACCAACCACAATCATTACATACCCTTTTATATAATTTCACACCCTATTTAACATCATTATCACTAAAATCACCCAAACACCAATACATCATCTCATCTCATCCAATTAAAAAATAATTTCATCCCATCCATTTGGATGAGATTGGATTAAAATTAACTGGCTCCCAAACAGACCCTAAAATAGAGACAAATCATGCCGCGGCCTACTCCACGACATGATCTGGAAAAATGCTAAAACTGTGCGATTTGGTCCCTGACTTGCCTCCAATGATCCTCGGGTCTCCCTTTGAGTATTTCAATGCTTTGGACTTCCTTTTAAACCTATCAAGACATCGAGAAACTATGAGAATTCTCAGGATAAAAAGGTCAAACAAATAATAAAGATTAAACCCGAGAAAAACCGCACTATTAGTCACAAAATTATCCAAATAAACATGAAACCTCAAGGCATTATATTTTATCATAAAAGGACATGAAGGCAAACAATTGAATCCCAACTGAATATAAAATACCTTAAAATGTCACTAAAATATATGATAAAATATGGTCAGATCACCTTGCCATGACATTAAAAATCCAGTATTTAATGATAGATTCATTTACTTATGTCATGTTTATTCTTCTTATCTAATAATATAAGTTTTAGATCATTGAGGAATTTGATAAATAAATGTTTAACAATCTTTCTTATTCTATATATATCAAATTAACATATAATCGTGTGCATAAAAATAATTTTTTGTTTGCGAAGTGACTACATTAACTAATTATATTTTAGTTTATAAAATAATAATATGCAAGAACTACATCAATTAATTATATTTTGATTTGCAAAATAACAATATGCAATAATTTCTTTTATTTAGTAATTTTACAATACAATTAATTATGGTTAATTATATAAAAATTTTCAAATTAGGATTTTCTCTTCATTTTATATATTTATTTAAATGAAATTAAAAAAATAATTTTATAAATTCTCTAAAATTTAAAAACAATTGATCAAAAATTTTACGTGCACTGCACGGGTAATAACGGTGTGTGTAACTAGGGATGATCATGGGTAGGGTATTATGATACCCGGATGTGAGTGGGTATCAAAATCAATTCTCATATCCATACCCGTTGGTTAGTCTAATTCCCAGACCCGGAAAAATTTTAAAATAAATTATTTTTTGTTAATATAAAATTTATATTTATCCAATTTTTTACATCCATAATTACTAAAAATAAAAAAATAAATCATAAATATGAATACATTAATAAAATATTTCAATAATTATAAAAACTTTAATATTTTTTCAGTAAAAAGTGTTAAAGTATTATAATTTTTTTATATATAAAAATACATTTATTATTACTAATGGGTATATGGGTAGGGTACGGGTAGGGTACCACCATACCCGAACCCATACCCATTAAGGATGGGTACAGGTCTAGACCCATACCCATAAGATAAATTTCAGGGTTCCAATGGATATGGGTATTTTGATCATCCCTATATGTGTATAGTCGATATTAATGTAGAATTGCCCTTTAATTATAATATTTTTTGATATATGAAAAAGGATATAGGGTTCCTATCCCAAAAAAAAAAAGACTATAGGGTAGGGGGAACATGAGTGCGCTTTTGTTCCTAAAGTGTGACATGCCACAAAATTATTAATATTTGACGAAAGCTACTATTTCTATTATTTGTTCCTCCCCAGAAAGTTCCAATTATTTGATCTCTCTATTTTTTAAATGGATTATTTAATCCTTCGAAAATTATATCAAATTGTTACTTTTTTTTAGCCTATTTACGTTATTAATATTGATGATTTGATCGTTAAGTGCATGAATAACACATAACACGTTAAATGCAATATATTTAATTATTTGGTGCAATGTAGGGTTTGAATTTAGAATGCTTTAATAGTTTATGCCTTATTAAAACTTCACGTATAATATAAATATTTGGATTTGACTCAATTTTAGGTCGATTTAAGTGTGCTTGTTGATCCGATTCGATTAGTTTAAGTGACTAGTAGGGATGGCACCTGCACAGGGTGGGGATAGGGGAGGCCCTCCCTGTCCCCATCCCCACCAATCATTGTCCTCCCCGTCCCCGATCCCCACCCCGTGGAAGGATTTTTCCCCATCCCAATTCTCCGACTCCCCCACAGTCTCCACAGAGATCCCCACAGTATAATTTTTTTAATTGGAAAACTAAAAATGCATTTAATTAAAATACAATATCCAACAATAAACACAGATTGAAGGCAATCTGGAGGTGACTCCTTCCAAACAAATAATTATTATCTAATCAGCAATAAATAAAGATAATATGGACTCAGACTCTTGGTACACCCCTGATCAAAGCATCAATAGAGATAATATGTCCATTTCAAATTGATTAAAAACTTAATCCAATAAATAATTTATTTTTAATTATAAAATTTCATTCAAACAAACTCCAATTAGAAAAAATACAATGCAAAGAGCATAAAATTTGAGACTACCTAGCATCTCGCACACGATTAAAATAATTATCATTTACAAAAAGTCAAAGACTAACACCCTAAAACCATTATCTCTCATAAAAGAAGTTACATTATTTTAATGGATGAAAGTTGTATGTAGTTATAATTTGGGACCAAAATGAAACATTTTACCAACATTTAGGACTAAAATGAAAAATTTTGCAAACGTTTAGGACCAATTTGAACATTTTGAAAAATAATGGACCAAAATGAACATTAAGGCATACATTTAGGACCAAAATAACCATTTGACCAATCATATTTATACCTTTTATTGTTCTCAAACTCTCATTTACCATAAATTACATTAACTTCTTTACTTTTCAGTTTAATCCACTACGAGTTCCGACTCAAAATTTATACACATATTTTTGCTCATTGTATCATAATTTATTCCCTTCTCCCTATATCTTTTTAGAGAACACTCTTTTATCTTCATGTCTTAGAATGTAAATTTGAATTGTTCTTACCAGTCAAGAAGATTTTACACAATTCAACTCGAAAAATTATAGTACTCAATTGAAGGCCGATATAGGCCCTAATAGAACTAGATCAATTAAAAATTTTAGCACATTTTTGAATCAAGTTCCTTTGAGCTTGATCTAAATTAAATTAAGGCCAAATAAAGTGAAAATCAAACTGGTCTAACTCATTTTAACAACTATATCCACTTTATTTAGTTAATAATAAATAGTTACCCTAAATACATTTACATAACTAGCATTGATTATCATGGATTCTTAAATTTTATGAGATCATTGATAAATTCTAAACTTATTATAAAGATTTTATATATAAATATACTGATGCCTATAAAATAACGAGGAATTAGGGCTACAAAATTGTCAGAGATCACAACAAAAATATAAATATTCTTATATAAGTTTATTTTTTTTACAAAATAAATTTTTTTGTTGAGATTGAATTGTGTAAATAAAAAAAATAACAACACAAATACACAATTCAACCCTCTTTTAAAACTTGGAGCTCTGTAACAGCATAAAAATTAATGGAACACTTTTGGAAATTTATGAACAATTTTATACTCAAAATGTGCTCATATCTTGCTTAATTGACATTATTATCAATTGTTAAATGAATCTGTGTATATTCTCTCAATAAACGATAAATATATCGCTAACAGAAAGGCATATTTCCACTTAGTAAAGTACCATAAAAGTTTCCAAATTCATTGATTGCCTTGAATTATAATTTAAGTGGGTTAATTATTGTGAATCATCAAAAACTTTCCTATCTCGTTGTACAGAAAAAAAAAAAAAAANAAAAAAAAAAAAAAAAAAAAAAAAAAGACAAACGAAATGAATTGTCAGTCAACTTAATAATGATAACACCACATTTATATTAACAGACAGTCTCATCAATAATACACGAGATGTGGTTAGAGAGAGGGACCCCAATAGAGACCTATTTTCCATTTCTGCCTCCAACCTAAATTATCTCCAAATTCCTTTGAATTCAAACTTAAAAACTTACATACAACACACTTATTGTTGCCTGTCTCATCTGGCCTCAAATCTAAATAATAATTGCACTATACAACAGAAACTACAAAGCCAAACCCCTATTCTAACCTGAGATTTCAAATAAACACAACAAATTTCCGGGATTCCGGCTGAATCACTCTCCAACTGAAGTACTCGAACTATAAATACACAACTACAGGGTGCTAAATAAAAACTCTATCATCTGATGGTACAATCTTGAGGCAGATAATCGTGGAAGATTCAAGCTTACACATTCACATCCAGAAGAAATAGGACTACTTCAATTAGACCATACATGAACAAGACCTTGCCTGTTCCCTGTATAAATCTCATTGCGATCTTCGTCATAATAAAGGGCGGTTATGTCCTCCAGAGCCTCTGCTACTGAGCTCCTAATCCGGGACGAGTGATCGTGCTTCTTGGAGCTGCAAGCACCACTACTACACTCGTCAATTTTGGTACTAGTTCCATTAATTTTTGCGAGACATTTCCCGGTCAAGATATTGCTGATATTGATGGAACCAGCTGCGCCATAAAGCAAATTGTAACAATATAAATATCTTAAACAATTATGATTGATAAGCTATCTATAATAGTTCGGTTCAGAATTAGAAGTATCAAACTAACGCCGACAATAATTAGCAAGTCAAAACAACCAATACTATTCAATAGCCTGCTGGCAATTGAACTACAATTTTCTTATGATACTTTATTAGGCATTCAGAGGGTAAGCCTTGGCGCAACGATAAGGTTGCTGCCTGGTGACCAAGAGGTCACGGGTTCAAATCCTGAAAACAGCCTCTCTGCAAAACAGGGATAAAGTTGTGTACATCTTGACCCTCCCCAGACCCCACCTAGTGGGAGCCTCGTGCCCTGGGCCGTCCTTAATACTTTATCAGGCAGTCACAACAATGGCATGGGCTGATCAAGTCCCAAAAATTCTAATTGAAAAAATGGAATATCCAACACGAGGAGGAACTACCATGGTTAGGCTAGCTACCATGGCCCCTATATTTTCCCCATCACAAGACCCATACCCTAACAGTGGCAAAACTCAAGCACCAAGCCCTTCTGCATTGAATCTATATCCATCTACCCAAAAAAAAAAAACTTCCAAAATGATTTAACATTTTCTCAACTTGTGACTCATATATATATATATATATATATATTCACATAAAATCAGAACAAAATATTAAACAGCCAATATAATTCAAAACACAATGAATGCCTTCTACGCGGCATTTTTAATTGATACTAGCAGAATAAATTGATTAATACACACACACACACACATAAGCATACCTATATACATACTATGATTTTGGGGTGACGTGGGGCATCAAGTACTCAGACCCAGAACCATACCCTTAAAATTTCCAGAAAATCTCCAAACCGAAAATCGTCCATTTTTATCCCCATACCTGACCTAAGTGGGTAAATTTTGCGAGGGCTTGGGCATTTCTCAATCCCTAACCATAATATTAGGCCAAAACATCTGTGGCCAACCCTAGACTACATATAGTATACCAAGCAATAATAATAGTTTCAATGTTGGATGAGGTCATACAGGACGTGTAAGCAATTGTTTCTGGCTTCAAGTTTCTGACAGTAATAAAACTCTGAGCCGTATTTAAGAATAAAGATTGAAGATAAAACTTGATAAATGTATATCTGAAGGAAATAGAGGTGAGAATGATTCTAGCTACCAAAAGCAGCGATCGATAATGAACTCAAGGACAATTCAGTAATTAAGTCACTGAAGTAGAAAGATAAATACCATTTCCTTCAATCCATTGATCATCCGACTCAACCTTGCAATAAGAGATAATCAGATCCTGATCACTTGTTATATATATGTTATTTGTATTGCAGTCTGAATGCCATAATAGGTGATCCTCAAATGAAGTAACAAGTTCCCCACGGAAGTTCCAAACAGCAACTGTTCGGTTTCTAAAGGTCAGGAACAACTGATTCTCATATAAGAAGATAAATGCTGATGGAGTCATGAACTCAGTTCTGCTTACTTCCATCAAGTCGGAATTTCGAACCTAAAAACAAAGTAAATTACACATAGACTCCAAAAAAAGAATAAGTTAGAGAAGGCAAACTGGCAAAGTGTAGCTTACATCAAGAATTTGAAGGTTCTCGTTTTCTTGCTTGACTAGAAGCTTTTCATTGAATTGTTCTATGAAGTCCACTTTTTTATTTCGATGAAGTAGATGGTTAAAGGATTTAAGGACTGTGCCATCTTCAATGGATAGAATCTGAAGTGGAACATGACCACTGGCTCGATTGAAAATTAATAACATGATGCCGGGACTGAAACAAAAATAAATAAAACAAGCAATAAATGCCATGGAACACGCAGCTTGAGAGAACTCAATGACCAACACCAGAAACACAACTAGTGAAAGCAGTTAGGAGTAAATCAATATCAATATCAATATATTAATACAAATGCATACTCTCGGTTCTAAAACTGAGAAAAATCATTGACGAGTGGTAGACAACGAAAACCATCTTAAAAAAAATCTCGCAAGGTGGTCATGCTAACGACTCACTCGACAAGTTGTTAGAAATATTCAATAAAGTACCTGATCTTTATTTCTTGAACATGCTTATCTGAAATAGAGTATAGCATCGTATAATTTTTCAGATCGAACACCTTATATATACTGACAGCATTAAAAAAAATGCATTAGTATAGGCATTGAACATGGAACTAAGAGTAGAATGGGAATATAAGGACTAAAAAATAAAAATACCTATCTTGTGCAGAGTAAGTTAGCACCTTTCCATTGACATCATCAAACTCTACAAACCCAGGCCACTTTAAAGATTCAGACTCAAAAAGAGCAAAACCAGCATCTGGCTTCCCCCTCCGTATGTACCTATCCACATGAATGTACATACATAAATATTAAATCGATCAACAAGTTGTGAATATCAAAGAGGAGAACAGGAAGCAGAAAGCACGCACTCAATCCTTGTGGATCTGCATTTCAAGGAGCTGAAGTTGTCAGAAGCATAAACTGATACTGTGATAAGTGAATCATTGTTCTTGTTGTAGAACAGGCTACGAATGACTTCATCAGGGCTGACATTCAGAAAGCATATCCTCTGATTTGTTTCTGCAGAATGCCGCATTTTACAATAGCAAATTTAAGCGCAAAGTATACGGTTTCTGTATAACAAGAGAAATCAAGTGTCCAAACTCCAAAGAGCACTATATATATATATAAGTTATGGATGATGGTACTACCTCTACTAAAAGCTGCACATAAACCAGAATGAGCAAGAGAAAAAACTACATCGCGTGCAGCCACAATTTCAATAACTTTTGTTCTCTTCATCAAGAAAGGCAATACAGGAGAACAGTGCCCCTTTTGATCGTGCGTATCATATTCTTCCTGAAGCAAGAAAATAAACTAAAATTAACATAATAGATCATCAAAAAGGAAAAACCAGTATGCCTGCTTGATTCTTATCCTACGACGCTTCAAATTGGAAACATAAAAACCAAATTCGAAAATACCCAACTTAAAAACAAACACATTCCGGTGCTAGTACTGCCTCTTAGATTACTTCAAAATTGAAAGAAAGGAAGACTAACCATCAAGCGCATGTTGCGAAATCTTTCTTGGGCATTGATGATGGTAAAAGCACGATCGGGCTTGGAAGAAATCTCTCGGCGTTGGAGTTTCTTAACGCTGTTTAAGAATGCGTTGGTGCGACTTCGTTTCTTGGCAAGTACACGGCGGCCGGAGCAAGGGCGAGGGGTGGCGGAAATCCTTCTTCCTTCCATAGCCGAAGCCCTAGCCTAGACCCTTTTAGGTTATAGGAATAGGACAATGGCGATGGATCATACAGGCTTTATTTACGGTAACCACGATGCCACCACCCTTCTTCTCTCTCTATCGATTATTGTCTCTCAGTAACAACCAGAATTCCAAGTCTCTTTCTCTTTCTCTCTCTCTCTCGAGATCAATGTCTTCTCTGTGTTTTCTTTCCGCTTGATCTAAGAGAGAGACACTGTCCTAACAGGGATGGCTTATTATTGGTTGTATTTTAGGGATTGGCCAAAGTCTCAAATTGGTCCCTTATCTTTTGTTTGTTTTTAAATTGATTCTACATGTTCCAATGATGTTTCAAATTGGTCCTACAAATACTTAATATAGGGTGCATATCTCTCTCATTGCAAACTCAAATGTGTCAAATTTAGAGCTATGAATTTCTTTTAATGGAAATTTTGGAACCATCAACAAACAGGGTCAAATCGAGTATCAAAAGTAGGATACTTGTTTCACAGTCAAATAAATGAAATTGGTCATATCTATATCTGTGCAGATAAGATCGCTAGCAAATGAGGTTAAATCGTGTCTCGAAAGTATTTTTGGGACCAATTTGAAATATCATAAAAACATATAGCACCAATTTGAAACAAATGCAAGGGACCAATTTGAACTTTATCTCATACATAAGTGACCAATTTGAACTCTATCTCATACATAAGGGACTAATTTGAGACTTTGGCCTTTAGGGATTTATTGGGGGCAGTAATTTCATGACTTTTTTTTTTCCGAATTTCATGACCTTTTTGGTAGAAAAAAGAAATTCACTATCATACTTTTAATGACTTCTTTTAATACGTTTAATTACTTTAAAAGGTTTAGAAACCAATTATATATACTAGGGGCTTGGCGTGCCCTAACGGGCACGCCAATATGCATGTAACGTTTGAATTGATTTAAAGTTGAAGATTATATTAAATTTTTATATTGATAAAAGAGTAAGTTTGTGACCAATTTGAGAAATTATACAAACATATATGTAAGACTCATCTAAAATAAATAAAATATTTAGGACCAATTTGAAATTACCTCATATGGGAGAGTGAGTGGAGAGAGAGAGTGGTGACATTTTTTAATTTTTAATTGTTTTTTGCATTTTTTTAATTCATTTATTTTTTTAAAGAAGTAGGGGGAGTGAGTGGGGAGAGAGAGTGGTGATTTTTTTTTCTTTTTTATTTTTTTAAATCACTATTTTTGACCAACCATAAGGGGTGGAGCCATATAATATAGTATAGATATATATATATATATAAACAAATAAGGGTGTGTTTGGTACGCAGAGATCTCGTGCCCACCATCTTTAAAAGGTATTTCGGATGCTTGACGATTGGTAATGTCATGATGTCATCATATGTCGACATCCAAGATAATATCTTGTCATCGAATGACAACAAAAAGGAAGTCATATCTACGATAACAACACAAAAACTATGTCATCCCAAATGAGGTTTGCAAGACAATTTTTAATTAAAGTTTCAATTTCACTCTTTTTGTTGATTTTTTTTAATAAAACTTATTATTAGGTCTCCAAATTTATAATGAGTCAACTAATTTGTTTATGAATAATTAAAATATATGACTCATTCCTCACATTATTGCAATTGTTAATAATTTAGTCTTTGGGTCAAATTCAAGGACAAAAATATTTAATACAAATTCAGGGATAAAAAGTATTAATTGAATATAAATTTACAGACAAAAAAATATAAAATTAGTTCAAATTCAAGGACCAAATCATGTATTTTGATTATTTATAAACTAATTAATTAACTTGGTGCAACTTTAGGGACCAAATAGAAGATTTTGTCTTTCTTTTTGTTAGTTTTATGCTATTTATTTAGACATTTTTTATAACATTTATTTAAACAATTAGTTGATGATATTTTATTTAGACAATTTTTATATTAAAGTTACTCTTTACTATATTATCCATTGTTGTGAAAACCGGACCGGACCGGCCGGTCGGACCGCTAGCCGAAGAGATGAGCGAGTTGGTTCAACCATTTGAACCAAAATGATAGTTGGACCGGAAATAACCGGCCAAGAACCGGAAACTCGGGTCCAACCGCTGGACCGGACCGGCGGTTCTCAATGTTTTTTTTTATACTCGGTCAGATTTACGTTTTTTTTTTTTGGATTTTGTACTTTTTGTTGGGAAATCACAGAGCGAGCGCAGCAGAAAAATTAAAAAAAAAAACCTTTAAATATGCTAACTCTGTGATTCCTTCCAGGATCCACTAATTATATTTATACCAGAAAAGTAAAGATGTTTACCTATATTTCAATCGGTGACTTGTTGTGTTCGCGAATTTTGAGAAGTCCACTCCGAGTGTCCTTTCTCTACCGGTAATCCACACGAGCAGTTTGGCAGATGTCTAGGTGCTAGCCTCATTCACTTCTTCCCAAGTGAATACGGGAACTTTATCTACGGTTCTTGAATGATCAAGAACGGTTCTTGATCCTCAAGATTGATTGGCGTACAAAACACTAGTATTATCAAGTGCAGGTCTAACTTCCTTTCTCCAAGAAGAAAATCGACTCACTCTCACAAAACTAGGATTGGCGAATTTTCACTCTCAAAATGCTCTAGGCGAAAATCTTAGTCTCACCAAGAATTGGTTGTGAGTTGTGTTAGGCGCCTATGCCTATGTGAGGGTATTTATAATTTCCTCATTTTTAAAATTAGGGAATCATAATCCAATTAGTGAATCCCTAAAATCTTGAATATCTTAATTCTATAATTAATATAATTCAGGGAATCTTGATTTATAATATTACACTAATATTATAATTCAAAATCCAATAGGAGGCAATTCGAATTTGACACCTCAAGATCAAATCTTGAAACCAAATCTTGATTGCTCAAATCCTATTGGTTGGAATGAGTCATGAGGAATTGATTTTATAATTAAAATATTACTTTAATATTTTAATCATGAAATTTGATTTGCACATGTAATCTTGAATTCAAAATGCAAGATCAAATCTTGCTCCCCAAGAATTCAAGATATGCGCCACCCTCATGCTGTTTAAGAGGAATTCCATAACAACCCAAACTCTTAGGTAGTTATAACCAACTTTGTTAATTCCCAACAATATTGAATTAAAATATTACCTTAATATCTTTAATTCAAACTTTGAATCTTGAAATCAAAATCATATCTTGAATTCAAATTCAAATCTTGATTTAATTAATAAAACATTTTTATTTATTAAAACCAACCTATATGAGGCGCCACCCTCACCCTTGTTATCTTAATATTGGAGAATTTAATAAATCAATAATCTCCTAACTTTTAGGAAGCCTATTGAATCTATTATTCCCTAATATTATAAACAAGAATTTAATTATAAATAGATTAATCAAATTAACTATTTATCAATTAATATATTTAAACTTGTCCAACAAATTTAAATATCATAAACGTAGATATTATTTAAGACGAGATTTCATGTCCTAAGACATTCAACTATGTCTCAGATTGTGTTACTGAAGTGACTCACGAATTAACCCTAATTCGTGTCCCATTACGGCATCTTGATCCTGCTCGTGTGTGACCCAGCAGGCCTCACGTGAAGTTGGCAGCAAGTCATCGCTATGACTCACAAGTCGAGAGCGGACTCTAGCAAGCCATCACGACTACCCAAAACACGTGAGTTATCATTTTTACAAAACCGATTTAACCTAAGTAACAACTTGTCATAATCCCTATTGTCACACGATATTTTGGTCCTGGATAAGGCACGGGAAAGTCATCCTTTATCCAAACCATAACTTTCTCGATTTCTTGAGTTAGTCTCATTTCCCTGTGTGGCCACACATTCCTTGGACAGACTCATCGAGGGCGCTAGTTAAATATCTCTCATCTTAATGAGGGACAAAATTTCATCTTGGTTAACCACATTCCTCAGCACTGTAAACAACCAAACCCGTACCTAGCCTGTATGGCTACCCTACTACGGGCAACGTTGGACTAGGCCAAAGTCTGACATCTACAACGCCGGAATAGTCAAGACCTCAGGTCTAAGGGCATCGTGACAGGTGTACAGGAGAGACTCGCTTATGACGAAACTCATGGAAGACTCTCCGGGTCGGTCCAGCAACTTGTAACCCCTTACTTATTGCACCATGACTCTCGTAAAGCATCTAGTGCATGTATCTCTATACACCGAGGTCATGCTAGTCTTGGTTCATTCACGCTCCCACGAGAATAATCGACCAGGGACAGTTTATATTAATTATCTCATAATTAATCAAGGACGCTATCATAGTAAACATGCTAATAATATGTTAACAACATAATTCATCATCTATAAATTAATCAAAAAAATATGTTCAAAACATACATAAAATGATTGGCCCTAGGGCACAATCTCCAACACTTTTGAACTTTAAAATTGTGTGTGATGAACTTGAAACTTGAGAGTTGACATGTTGAATTTGATTATTATGAGTTTATGACTTATGAGATCTTGTTTAAGATGCATTTAGTCCCTTTACTTGCTTGAAAAAATAGTTAGTCCATGATCTCTAGTTGTGGAGAGAAAAGTTATATTATTTGCATAAAGAGATGTATTTATTAATAGATTTAATGCATCTCTTAGACCCAAAAAAAAAATATAGAGGGTTTATATTTAATATATTAAAAATAATTATTTATTGCGTCATCCGGTCCGACCGATTGTTCGACCGATTTAACCGATCAGACCGCGAACCGAACACTTGTCCGAGTCTTTGTCTGGTTCGGTTATGACAACACTGATATTATTATAATTTAATTATTTATCAGTATTATAAAATAATATATTTTTAGTATTGAAATATAAATGAATATATTTTTTGTATAATTACTTATATACTTATTTTGAAAATATCAATATATTTTTTTAAAATGTTAATAGGGATAAACATAAAAATTTTAAAAAGATTGATGTTATTCACAAGAGAATACCAAACATATACATAACACATCTCTGATATCTACTATTGTCAATTTGTCATACCAAACGTTGATATTATAAATACCAAGTATCTTATACTATGATATTACATACCACGACATCTGAGATGACAACGTACCAAACAGACCCTAAATGTATAATTTTCTCACAAAGAAAAATGTACAATTTGATCTTTGTCACAATTGAATTCTTGAGAATTTAATTTGGACTAAAAGATTAAGGCCTTCTAAGTTTTAGAATGATGACTTTAAGTTTTAAAATTTGACGAATAAATTCTCTAAACATTCAATTTTATTCATTTTAAAATATTTGAGTTTTAAAATTTGATAAATAAATTTTATGAAATTTTAAATAAATTGACAGAAAGCCCTTGAACTATAAAAAATAAAGTGAAATTATTTAAAAGTGTTGAGTGATCTTAAGTTAAAAGTTTTATAAAGTCTATTGCCAAGTTTTAAATTCTTGAAAGTCACCAAGAGGATAAGATTAGTACTTTAACCTTATTTTTTAAAATATTTTGTAAAGACAAACAAATTTATATGTGTTGGGGATATGCACGAATTTGTAATATAGATTTTAGTTCGAGTCGCATCACAAGGACACTGTTCTTAAGAGTTTATTCCGCAACCCTCTATAATTAGAAGCGGTACTCCCTAGGATTTAACGAACTCTTATTGTCAATGTTATTAAAACCGGACCGGTCATTGAACCAGCTGAAGCAACGGTTCAAGGTTCAATGGTTCAACCGGGGTCGGACCGCTTATAAATAAATAAATAATATATTAATAAATAATAGATCAACAAAATAATAAATTACTAATTATAATTAAAAAAATCTAAATATAAAAGTCTAGATCTCAATTTTGTAATTCATCCTATTCACCCTATTAAAAAAAATTAAAAACACAATATCTGCCATTTTTATTTGCTTACCCTATTCACAATAAATAATAATAAAATGATTCATCTTATTCATCCTATTATTTAGGCTTATTTTGCTTACCATATCCCCCACTAAATCAATAATAAAGTGATTAATCTCATTTACACTATTAATTAGGAGGTCATTTTAAAATTTTTCTTTCCCTATTCACAATAAATTAATAATAAAGTCCCTATTAATTAGGCCCCATTTTCTAATTTTTTCTTCCCTATTTAGTATTCACAATAAACCTAAACCCTAATAGGCTAAAAGAAACAAACACACTAGCGGCTAACGGAAAGAAACACAACTACACGAAGAGGAAGCGACAGATGAGCACGAAGGATGACAGACAACAACTAAAACATTGTGTACCCTTTAAGACTTCATCTACAGTGGTCTTCTTTCTTTGCCGGCGTTCTTCATCTTCTACCTTTTTCATCTACAGTTGCGTTCCTCTTCTACTTGGCATCATCCGTTCAGATCTGATCTTGTTTGAAAATATATTATTCGTCCATATCTCTTGTATTTCATCAAAATCTTGTCTTCTTTATCATTTTTTTGATTTCTTCTTCATCTATATCTCTTTCTCTACCCAGATCTGAGTGGTTCTTCCCCAAAAAAATTTCCCCAGATGTGAACCGGTTTTTTTAAGACTCGGCCGGTTCTTGCCGGTTTTACCGGTCTTTGACCGGTTCTTTACACATCCGGTTCTCACAGTGAATCGGACTGGACTAGATGCCGGTTCATGGTTGAACCGGCCGGTCCGGTCCGGTTTTAATAACCCTGCTTATTGTTGATCTCTTTGTTGATACAACAAGGCCACGAAACAGCAGAAGATAGGAATTCAGTAAGTTGGGTCACATCAGTCCCTCATACGTCTCTAACGTACTGATCAAAATAGCCATTATAAAGGTAAAAAACATCAGAGTTAATAAACACAAGTTAATCATATATTAAATTGTTTTATTACTCATAAACTGATTTAAAATCTAATCAATTATCATTATTTTCTGATCAATAACCTACAACAATTTAATCACAATAAAAGGGCAGTTTTAAGAAATAATGACCAGAAAATAATAATGATAAAAGATATTATTGGCTCTTCCTTGATCTCACAAAATATGAGACTTTTATTTGACACACTCAAATATTATAATATTATATAATTATATAATATTCCCAACAATCCCCCACATGTGTCAAATAAATCTTCATTTCATTCACTGAATTTGTACACGGATATAATCATTGTATCTAGTGTTATTAACAACTTGAACTAGACCTAGACCAATAATTCTTGATACACAGAATTGTCAATGAAGCTTGCTTCTATGAACTAACAACTCTTGGTGTGTAACAGAGGTACTAAGGGTTTAGATTATACCCCTACATTTCCACTATTAACGCCGTTTTTGCACGTTATTTCGGCCATGCGCATGCCCGGTTCATAACGAATGCTCTAGAGATTTTGCCACAATCTCATAGGAGCGGCCCCACTCCAAATTCGTAGAGGTGATTTCATAAAGTGTACCTGCACTTAATGATGGAGATTGTGCCCTAGGGCCAATCATTTTATAAATATGTTGTGAACATATTAGTTAATTTATAGAGATAAATTAATGGTTATCATATTATTTGCATGTTTACTATGATAACAGTCCGCGATTAATTATAGGATAATTAATCTAAACTGTCCCTGGTCGCTCATTCAAGTGGGAACTTGAAATGAACTAAGACCAGCATGACCTCGGTGCATAGAGATGCATGCACTAGATGCTGGTACGAGAGTCATGGTGCAATTACGTAAGGAGTTACGAGTTGCTGGACTGACCCGGAGAATCCTGCATGGGTTTTAGTCATTAGCTAGTTTCTCCTGTACACCTGTCACGATGCCCTCAAGACCTGAGGTCTTCATCATTCCGGCGTTGTAGTTGTCAGACTTTGGCTTAGTCTAACGTTACCCGTAGCAGGGTATGTTGGGAATCCTAGGCGCCTAAGGCAGCGGAAGCAAAAAATAGAATAATTAAAAACGCCTAGGTCCTATGATTCCCGAACGGATCCGCTAGTAGAATTTAAAACTTTTGGTTAGTGTTATACCTCAGAGTTTCAAATCGATGGTTGTACGGGGCGAGTTCCACGGAGTCCACTCCCAGAGTTCTCCCTCTGCCAGTAATCCACACGAACAGTTTCTTTGATCACCGAGGTGCTAGCCTCCAAATTCTTTTCTCAAAAGAATTTCCGGGACCAATCTACAGACCTCTGAATTTCAAGAACTCCTTCTTGATGATTCAGCAATGGAGGTGGCGCTAGAAGAATCCCCCCACAAGAACTCCTTCTTGCCTATTCTTCTCTCAAAACCCTAATTTTAGAGCTAAAGTCGAAATTCCCTAACTCTTAGAGAAAGTCGACTTTCTCTATGTGTGTGTGCAAAGGATTATTTTCTCTCTCTAACTCTTAGGAGGAAAATCAAACTAGGGTTTCACACTTGTGTGTATTGGGCAAGTCGACTTGCCCTCCTTTAAATAGGGAAGAATTTTGGTGATTTAAATATTCCTAAAATAAAGATATTCTGATAATATAATTATTTTAGGCCTTGAATTTATAATTATAATATTACC
>QANZ01030701.1:5452-82213 GCA_003254925.1 Chamaecrista fasciculata | reverse complement strand
GAATATCTTAAATCAATATTGTTGGAAAAATAACAAATTAGTTATAACTACCTAAGAGTTAGGTTTGTTATTTTGATTTATTAAATTCTAACAAAATAGCCTAGGACTTGGCGCATGAGGGTGATATCTTTTTGGAAGATTTGATCTTCCAATTTGATTCTCCAAGATTGCATTTGAATTCAAATTATAATATTAAGGTAATATTATAATTAGGAATTCAAGTCCTAAAATTATGATATTAGTGTAATCTCATAATTTAATAATTTGATAATCATATAATTTTGGGATTCCCTAATTATAATTATCAAAACCTCAAACCCTATATATATGAGAGCTAAAGTCGACTTTCATATGCCTCATGACACTCTTGGAATTTCGACTTTCCTTAGCCAATTTACAAGAGCAAAATTCGATTTTGGCTTTTGGTGAAGAGAGAGAGAAAACACAACCCTAGTTTTCCTAGAGAGAGAAAGTGGCGCAAACCCTAAAAAGAGTTTTAGAGTTTGTGACAAGGTTGTGTGAGATCAAGGATAGGATTCTTGATCATAGGCGCCATCTAGTTCTTGGAGTTCAAGAATTGTTCTTAAATTCAAGAACACCGTAGATAAGGTCCCTGATTCACTTGGAGAAGTGAAGGAGGCTAGCACCTAGGCATCTGCCAAACTGTTCGTGTGGATCACCGGCGGAGGGAGCACACACGGAGTGGACTCCTCAGCATCGTGGACACAAAAGTCGCTGATTGATTTGGGTAAAATTCTGGTCCTTATACTGACACAGATCCATATAGCGGATTCATTGGGAAAGAAGTCGCTATGTGCCTTGTTTTATTATGTTTTGGTTTAAAATTTTTAATTTTATATCCGTTCCGCTGCGTTGTGTGCATGGCGATTTCCCAACACTTAATACACCGTCTCGTAGGACTATGAAATCATTAAGAGTATTACTCATCCTCACTAAAATTGCAGTCTATCACTTTCTCACATCATAGGAATAGGACATAACAATTTTTAGTGCTAGCAGAACTAACAAACGACTTGTTCTTACCCATTGAACCTTCTTCATGGGATCACCAATCACAAAGGTTGGGTTACTATCGCTGTTAATTTCAAATTGGCTTTAGGCCCATTCCCCTCGATGTTTCAATAATTTGTTTCCTCCCAAGAGGCTTCGTTAACGGATCCGCGAGATTCACATTTGATCTTACAAAATCAATTAAGATTACACCATCTTTTAGCATTGAAGGTTTTATTATTAGCCGTAGCTATCGCAGTTTGACTATCACAGTGTAATGAGATTGATGGTGTTGGCTTGTCACCCAATGGGATATTCGCTAAGAAATTTTTCAACCACTCAGCCTCAGAACTAGCTAACTCCATAGCAACAAACTCAGAATCCCTCGAGGACCTAGTTATAATATTTTGTTTAGCTGACTTCCATGTGACAGCCCCACCACCAAACATAAACACATAGCCACTAGTGAATTTTGTCTCATCTGAATCTGAGATCCAGTTAGCATCACTGTATCCCTCTAATACAGCGGGAAATCCACTATAAAATATACCATAGTTCATGGTACCTCTCAAATATCTTAACAACCTTACCAAGGCCTCCCAATGTTCATTGTTTGAACAATGTGTATTTTTGTTCAATCTACACATAGCATAAGCTATTTAGACCTGGTATAAGTGCAACAGATTCTCAATAATCTGTGCATAAACAGATTCTCAATAATCTGTGTATACTTAGATTGTGACACAAGATCTCCTTTATCTTTCTTTAATTGTACGCTAGAATCATAAGGGGTACTCAAAGGAGATTTATCAAATTGATCAAACTTTCTCAGAATCTTCTCAACATAATATTCATGAGAAAGTAAGATACCACTTTCATTCCTTATGATTTTGACACCCAAAATCACTTTTGCTTCCCCCATATCTTTCATATCGAAATTAGAGGCAAGAAAAGCTTTCGTGTCATGTACAACACTCATACTTGTACCAAAGATCAGCATATCATCCACATACAAGCATATAATAACACAATCATCATTCACAATCTTGGTATAAACACATCTTTCCACTTCAAAAGTAGAGAAATTACCATTTAGCAAAACTTGATAAAGTTTCTCATGCTATTGCTTAGGTGCTTGTTTTAAACCATACATGGATTCAACTAATTTACATACTTTATTCTCTTAACTAGAAATACTACACCATTCAGGTTGTAATATATAAATTTCTTCATCTAAATCACCCTTTAGAAACTCATTTTTAACATCCATTTGATGTATATACAGATTATGAATTGATGTTAAAGCAATCAAAATTCTCACAGAAGAAATTCTAGTCACAGAAGAGAAAGTATAACCTTTAGCTACCAATCTCGCTTTATATTTATCAATAGAACCATCAAGAAAAAAAGTTTCTTGTTGAAAACTCATTTACAAATTACAACCAATTGGTTTTGCACCTTCTGGTAAATCAACTAACACCCAAGTCTTATTCTTATTTAAAGAATCAATCTCAACTTTAATAGCTTTTTTCTATTTATCAACATCATAAAGAGAAATAGCCTCATAAAAATTCCTAGGTCATCTTGTGCTAAGAATGTATAAAAATCATCTCCAAAAGATTTTTCTTTCCTTTGCCTTTTACTCCTTCTCAACTCAGAAAATTCATCATTTAAAGTTTCATTGACAGAGGAAGAAACAACATTTTCATCAATTTTTTTAGGCACATATTCATCTTTTAGAGGATAAATATTCTCAAAAAATTCAGCATCCTTAGTTTCAAGAATTGTATTTTTATTAAACACATCACTACTTCTCAAAACAATAAATCTATAAGCAGCAGATTGTTGAGCATACCCAATAAACATACAATCAACAGTTTTAGAACCAAATTTCTTCATTTTATAATCTAGGTAATAAAACTTTAGCAAAACACCCCCACACTTTCAAATATTTCAGGTTAGAAGCATAAACATAAACTTTCCACAATATGAAACATTATTTGACAAACTCTAATATTATAATATATAAAATATTCTCAACAATATCCCCCACATGTGTCAAATAACTCAAATTATGCGCATAACCTTCCCACAATTCATAAGGTGTCGAGCAATCTTCTTTTTCAAAGATCATTTAACAGTAAATATTATCCACTCTATTGGATTTAACTCTTTATTTTTCAAAATAATGCATCAACAAACTTGTTTACTCACAATAGTAAATACATTATAATATATATTTTTTGTCAAACACTCACAGCCAATGCACATACATATTATACGTACATTATTTTGACAAAAAATATATGCACATTTAGAAGAGTAGATAGCATACAATTCCAATACACATAAACACCATTTTTTTTAAAAATATATATATATATATATATATATGTATGTTATATCACCAACATTTGTCTTACTAATCAACCTATGCATGATTAGAAAATTTAAAATATTATAAATTAATATAATGCTCCAACTAAAAATTTAATATATAAGCATCATATCAACAACACTCAATATAAATAATCTTTGATTACAATAACCCTTTTTCCATGAAAAACAGTTTTCCTTTGTAATTATAATCTTATAAGATTTAAATGACACTTTAATCCTAGTTTTCACTAACAGAGCAAAGTAAATTAATTTTACTCTCACAATAGGTACATACAGAACATCATTTAGTCACGAACTCCTTCCCATTGTTAGCTTAATCACAATTTTTCTATTTCCTATAACTTTGGTAGTTCCGAAATTAACAAGATAGATTTTATCATCCCCTTCTTCAAAGGAGGATACAGTTCTTTATTAGAACAAATGTCCTTTGTAGCACCAAAATTTATCACCCATTTTTCCATATCAAATATGAATAGACAATCAAATAGCAGTGCAATAATAATTTAATTATTATTGTCTTCATCTCCATAACCAAATTTTCATTTAATTTAGAAGGATATCACACTTTTGATAATTTTCTCTAGCTCTCATTTTACATTGCAATTCATGATGTTCTAATATATTAGACACATAACAATTATATTTTATCACAACATTGGGATTAGACTCATTGGGTTTGTAATCAAATTGTCTACTATTTATATCACAAAATAAATTAACATATCTCTTATGGCACAAATTTAATTCTTCTGTCTCCTTCCCAGTATGCAACATTTTATTGTTGTTGCCCTGCACTGCATGTTTCCTCCAACCACATAAACCCAAACAGCGGCAACTAGGAAAGTAATTGAATTCGGCAGAGTTGTATAAACAATTAACTTTGGCTTTTGATCCAATCGGCTGCCACACTTATGAGAGAAAATCTCATCGCCACAATCCACTTCATATATATAGAAAATTTTATCGCAAATATGTATGTAAAATATAAAATTATTTTAAAAAAATTTGTTAAGAGAGAATATCATAGGGTACTAAAGTGTCACTTTTTAAATCACCGAGTACTAAAGTGAAATATGACCAAACTATAGAGTACCAAAGTGTAATTTACCCTTTTTTTATGGAGTTGAAAATATTAGTGAAAATCAAAAGTAACTTAGCTTGGGGTGAGAGAACGTGGGCTAGAGGAAAGTGGGTGATTTTTTTTTCTTTTTTATTTTTTTAATTCAATAATTTTGATGTGGAGCCATATAATATTGTATAGATATATATATTGCTAAGAAGGACAAAAGGTTAGCAAGGTTGGATTAAAGTACATTAAATCACTTTGGAGGACATCGATCCTGAAAGAGAGAACCAATTGTAATCTGCTTCATAAACACAAATACACATCCATCATGTTGCCACCTTAACGCCACTACTCAAACGCACAAGTGAGGAATTGATCCGACAACATCGGATTGATGAAACGTATTGGACGCAGAGACGCGATTTTGGAAAGACGAATATCACATAATAAAATAGGTTTCTATAAACTCTTAAGATTGTTGGGGATATGCATGAATTTGTAATAAAAATTTTAGTTCGAGTCATGTTATAAGGATATTGTCCTTAAGAGTTTATTCTGCAACCCTCTATAATTAGAAGCGGTATTCCCCAGAATTAAACGAACTCTTCTTGTTGATCTCTTTGTTGATACAACAAGGCCACAGAACAGAATTCAGTAAGTTGGGTCAGATCAGTTCCTCATACGTCTCCAACGTACCGATCAAAATAGTGTAAAAAAACATCAGAGTTAATAAATACAATTTAATCATATATTAAATTTTTTTATTATTCATAAACTGATTTAAAATCTAATCAATTATCATTATTTTCTGATCAATCACCTACAACAATTTAATCACAATAAAAAGGGCAGTTTTATGAAATAATAACCAGAAAATAATAATGATAAAAGATATTATTAGCTCTTCCTTGATCTCACAAAATATAGGACTTTTATTTGACACACTCAAATATTATAATTATATAATTATATAATATTCCCAACAATATGTATTAGTTTTATTACTTATTAAAGAATATAAATTAGAATTTATTATTTGATTTGTTAAGTTAGATATTTTTCATAGACCAATTTATATGTTTATTTTATTTTAAATTTTTAAATACTTTTTTAATTAGTACTTTTAGCATATTAATTAGATAAACTAAATTTTTGGTTTAAAAGTATATGCCATATAAGCTTAGAGAAAATAAGAAATTTATTTGGGATTAGGATCCTTTACAATTAGAGTTTGTAAACTTTATAAAGTTTAAGGAGAGGTAACAAAAAATAGAGAGAAAATATGAGTATGTGTATTTGATTTTTTCTTTTTATGAATCATAGGTGGCTTTTATGTATCTGTTTCAAAAGTTTAAAAAAAGATTAATCACATTTAAATCAAATAAAACCATAAAAATGATAAAACTCTTTCACTAAATATTTAATACAATTGCATTACCAAGTCTTGAACCTAAGATCTTTGATTGAATTAGATCAACTCAGCCCCCTTCGAACTACCAAAAAAAAATTAGATCAACTCCAACCAATTGAGAAGAAGAAGAATAAAAAGAAGCAAGAGAAAGAGTGGAATCAAAGGGAAGAGAAAGAGAAGATGTGAAAGTGAGTCAAGTATTAGCGAGGAAATGACATATTAGATAACCAATTGGAACGCATGACTAATTTGAAACAAGTTGCATACTTAATAGATTAAAATGAGAATATCAAAATATCTTGGACCAAAATGAAATTTGACCTATATATAGGACTAATTTGAACATTCAACATTTTTTGCCCAAATGTACTTTGGGTTTGGAGTGGTGCCTCAAATTATAATCGTTAGCACCGGTTTGTATCTTCTTCCTCTGTAACTGCTCCTTTTTAACAAAAAAAAATGTTTGGGATAAGTTGCAATCCACCTCTTCATCAATTTTGTTTTGTTACAATTTTGATCTTGTAAGTTTTTCAAAAAATTTATTTTTTTGATTCCAATGACTGAATGTGACTATATCTTGCTCGTTTCAAGTTCAAATGTGACGAGCCCAAAATTACATGTTTTTCACGAGTCTTTTCTCTATCCAATTTGACTCTGGAAGTGAATCGCTCGTTTCACGATCAAATGAAATAAGTTGGTCATTTCAAGTCTAAATACAACGAGTTCAGAGCTACAAATTACTCTTGAAGAGCCTTATCTTTTCTCAATTGGGACCGTTAGCAGATAAGATAAAATTAAGAGTGGATTTAGAACCAAAAAATGAAATATTATAAAAAAAAATTAGTCGCAAGCCCACTTTTGAACTCGATTTAATCTTATTTGTTGGTTGTTTTAACTAGGCAAAAAAAAAAGACTCGTTAAAAGTAACATATAACTTCAAACTTGTCGCATTTGAACTTGAAACGAGAGAGTTATAACCAACTTCGCTCATTTGACTGTCAAACGCGAGACCTAATTTTGGAGCCAAATTTAACCTTATTTGCTAACAGTTTCCAATTAAATAAAGAAAACACTCGTCAAAAGAAACATGTAAATTTGAACTTGTTGAATCCAAACTTAAAATGAGAAATATATGACCATATTCAGTTGCTGGGACCAAAGAATATAATTTTTAGAAAATTTACTGGACCAAAATTGCAAAATAATAATAATAATAATAATAATAATAATAAATAAGATAAAATGTTGGATAGTAACCTACTAAGAACACGAGACCAAAAATATATTTTGACCTAAATTTAAATATTTTTCATGTAATTTTACCAAAAAAAAATATTTTTCATGTAAGAGAAAAATGTTAAATATTTAAATCTTAAACATTGATATTTATTATTTATTATTTAAATAAAATATATCATTCAATTGAATTTATGTTTTTCTTTCAAAATTTGGTAATATCTCAATAACCACTTTACACCAGGTCAATGAGAGTTATCATTCTTCTTACACAATATTCTCATGTTAACCGCCAAAAAATTCTCTGTCGTGAGAGTTCAATTCTCTCTCAAATCCCTTCATGTGAGGGACCATCTCTCTCTTTCATGAGAGATTTCACCTTATTTCATATTAGGGTTACCGGCGGTGCCTCCCAGCTTTGACCTTCTGTGGCGGTGCTCTTTTTTGTGTGTCTTCTGCGGCGGTGGTTTTTAAGTTTAGGTGGTTTTTGGCGGTTGTCCTTCCCAGATCTGTGTGTTCTCTGCTCGTGTCCATGTGTTTTTTGCATCGGGTTTTGTGACGGTGGCGTTCTAGATTTGGGATCCTACAGTGTCGATTTGGTTTGGGTTTTTTTTTTAGGTTTCCCGTTCTTTTGATGGTTGTAGCTTTAGTTGGATCCCTAGACCCGTTAACTTGGTAGCTGATTGTCTTGCCAATTTGTCTGACACGAAGATGGGTCCTCTTGGATGGGTTGCAAACCCTCCACCTTTGTCAATTGATGTTTTATTTAGTGTTGTTGTTAATGCTAGGGAGGAATTAGATTATTTTGCTGTGCTTTTGTTTGTATTGTGCTTGGCTTTACCTTGCTTTTGAATAAATTATGTTTCTTGCAAAAAAAAAATANAAATAAAAAAAAACTAAAAGAGAATGAAAAAAAAAAAAGTTGACACCCATAAGAACAATTTATGAGAATTAACCTACTCATTAATCACTCTCCAATCAGCATTTATCTTTTCATTGAAAAATAGCAACACAATTTATGAGTATTAACTTACCCATTAATGACCATCTAATTAGCATTTATATTTTAATTGGAAGCATGGTATTATCGGTCACCAGAAGGAGCAAGATGCCAAATTTTCTCTCCCGCTTCGTCTATGCGTTTTCTCTTCTCCGTCTTCAAGTTGTGTTTTTCTCTTCTTTGTTGTAAGCCTATGAATCAGATCTGTAATAATTTTTTTTAAGTGTTCATTGATATTGAGTTCCTACTCTCCTTCTTCTACTTTTATATTCTTTTTATATTTGGTACCCTATTTTTTTCTCCCTCATTTCATAGTTCTAGACCAAGAATGGAGGAAAAATAACCAAACCGGTTCTTTGGGGAACCGGCCGGTTCTCCCGGTTCTTGACCGGTTAATCCGGTTTTTGACCGGTTTGATGCACATCCGGTTTTGTCTCTGAATCGAACCGGACCGAGTCCCGATTCACGGTCCAAGTCCAGTTTTCTTAACCTTGATCTTGATCATTAAATGGAGAAAATTTCCATAATTTCTTAGCAATTAATTGCTTTGAATAATAAAAAAAATTATTAAAGAGACTTCGGTGAACTTTATAGTTTATACTTTAGTACGCTTAGTTAAGTAAAATGTGGACAAGTTCAAAAAAAAAAGTACAATGTGGACAAAATCTAAAACCACATTCAGTTTTTCATTAAACTTCAATTAATATCTTTTACAAAAACATTAAATTAGTTGTAATTACATCTTTGAAAAAACTATATATTATAATTTTATCTTTCAAAAATTAAATTAAAAAATCCATCATCAATTAGTTTGATTTCCTTTAAGTAAAATAATTGAATATACAGCAAACAAAAGTGATGGCATCAAGACCTTACTATCTAACTGGTCAATGTGGTCATCAAGACCTATCATATATTGCCTGGGGATTTTAATTCTTTTCCTTTGTTTTCTCTTGTTACTTAATTATGTATAGTTTATTCCTATTTTGATACAATTACCAATAATCTGCTACTCAAAACTCCAGTCATCTTGGTTAGATTCGAAGTCAATTACATTGATGAGTTCAGCAAGAGCTCCTATGGCTGCAATCCCTCCTCTCTGTAAGAGAGAAAGGGCAAGTTCATACTCACACCATTTGCATAATCCATGAGCCAATTTCCTCAGTGTGTCCACCTTCACTTCTTGAAGCCATGATGAAGCAAGATTAACCATTAACCATACCAAGCATAAGACATAAGCTTTCCATGTTGCAGGATTGCAGCGAACCGAAATGTTGCCATGCATCACTTGAGCCAAGAACTCCAAATGGACTTCAACACTTTGGGTCCTTCGTGACAACGAGCTGGATGGTAACTTGGTACCGAAACCCCATATGAGTGACCCTGACATTATCAGCAGATATGCCATGGCATAGCCCTCGACTATGTGTGAGATACCTCCCTTCTCCTCATTTTCGTGATTCGCATCACTCATTGACAGAAGCCAAGTGGGAATAGTCTCCTTATATAGTTCTTGCACCAATTGTAACCCTCCCGCCGGGCATAAGAGAGTTGCACCGAGTGTTGCCGCCTCCTTTGCTCTTTGTGTGGCCAGAGATAGTGATGCTTCGCTGGACTTCAATCGGTCAGGACTGGCCAAGACACAAGAATACTCGACCACAAGACCCACTATTACATTGCTCAGGTATTGGGTATCACGTAAATTTTTACAGCATCGAAGGTAAAGGAACCCTGGGGCTACAGAAGGGAAGCTACCGGTCGGTGTGACGATGTTACCTAATAGGCCATTCACACTAGTTTCTACAGTCAACTTGGAGGCTGAAACAATGTGTGTTCCAATAAATGAGGAGAAGCAACTTCTTAGCAGCTGGGTAATGGAGTCTTTATTATGCCTAAACACAGAACGAGAACACGAGACAACAATGAAGTTGTGCCAACGGCGAACCTTTTGTGCCCACAGAGAGCCAATTATAGGCATGCTAGGCCAAGGGCAACCTGATGCACAATTTTCCAGAGCTGCTCCGGCAACAGCATGGATATACTCCTGGCTCTTGTCAACTTTGAAAGTAATGGTTAAACTGACAAGAGCTGCCATAGGTAGAGGAAGCATTACTGGTGAAGTTCCTACCAGGCATCAACAAAGGCATAAATATTAAGTAATGCCAATGTAATAAATATTAGTGGATGGTTCAATCTAAAGTACTATATGTTAGTCATCAGAGCAGATTATCACAAAAAGCTAAAAAAAAATTTACAGAATAGTGACAATGTAAATATGATCCCTTCAAGCACATTGTACAAAAGCACTCAGTCTGGCACATGCTACATCTAAAGTGTCCACTTAAGAAGTGAGTCCTTGAGATATCAATATACTCGGAAAATTCGACCAATATAAATAATAATATAAAAGAGCTCTCCTTTAGTTTAATACTTAGGTTTTTTTTATATATATAATTGAACATTATAGCCATGATAACTGATACTGTAATGATTAAAAATATCCCCATTCTATGTTTTAAAGGAAAGTGCAAGCATTTAATAAAAGCATTATAAATGCTTGAGCTGAAAGGGGGAATTATCTTTTCAGATACTTAACGAAAAGATTGATGAAGCATAAAACATAAGATGATTGTAATCACATAATGACAGAAAAATGAGACAGAGACTTCGTTATCCTGGTCTTACACTTATTTTAGGTTACAAAAATATAAGAATGTTGTTCAAAGTTATTTCTATGTCCAATGTCCATATTCAAGTTTAAATCTGTTAGATTGATAGAATATCTGATTAATATCTGTAATTATTCTAGGATTATCTAGGATTAATATTAGGGATTGTGATTAGTAATTAGCTATAATCTCTCCTGTAATTACTTCTTTTTTGTTTTCCTTCCTAGAATAGATTCATTACTCACTTGTATAAATACCTTCACATACATGAGATCAATAATACATTATTTCTGTGTTCTTTTTACCTTCTAGGTCAGATATATTTTTTTTTCAGAGGCAGTGACCTCACCCTAGTCACTAAGCCCGCCCATTTTTCTGACCTGCTTTCGCCCAAAACACCCTTGGGCTTTGCTCGGAATAGTCCGATCGGCATTCACCGGTGACCGGCAACCCAGATTCGCCGCCACGCGCCGCCTCAGCAGATCAGCTCGTCGCCCACGCGCCGGCGCGTGAGAGAGCGTGCGCAGCCGTTTTTTCGCCGTCGCCACTTCCGGTCTACTTTCCGGCGTATTTCCGGCCATTTCCGACCATCACCCAAAGTTTTCAGCCGCTTGTGGTGGTTTCGGTTACTTGAGGGTGCTCCTTTGTTTGGCTCTTCACTTAGTTGAGCATTTGATAGTTTCTTTGGTAGTGCAACAATTTGGGAGCTTAGACTATGTCGTCTTCATTTGCTACCCGCGACACTGCTGGAGTCAAGTTGACCAGTGAGGAATTAGAGAAATTGAGGAGTTTGTTGGACACTCTAGCACCATCTCCTAATATAGGTAATTGCCCTATGGTGTTCTCAGGTATATCCTCCCAACCTTCTCAACCTTCTCCCTATTTTCCTTCTGTTTTTAATGTTTCGGATAAAGTTCCCTGTGATTCCTGGATCATTGATTCAGGGGCTTCTGATCATATGACCAACTCCCCTCATAAATTCATTTCTTATATCCCATGTCCTAGCACTCGAAAAATTACCTTAGCTGATGGGTCAGATACTACTGTAGCTGGACTAGGAAATGTTTTCTTAAATGATCATATCACTCTTAAAGGTGTTCTTCATGTTCCTAAACTTTGCTCTAATCTTATTTCTGTTCATAAGCTTACAGCTGACTCTAAGTGTAGTGCAATTTTTCACCCTACCCATTGTGTCTTTCAGGAACAGGGAACGAAGAGGATGATTGGACATGCTCAGGAGCAGAATGGTCTATATTATCTCAAAACTGGTACTAATGGACATAGTGTTCAAAGTTTGTCATCCCATTCGTTCCATAGCCTTTCCCTTAAAACCCATAAAGAAAAAATTTGGCTTTATCATCTCCGCCTTGGACATCCATCTTTTCACACTTTAAAAGTTATGTTTCCCGATTTGTTTGGAGGGTTAGCTATTGAAGATTTTCATTGTGAAGTCTGTGAACTTGCTAAACATAAACGTGTTTCTTTCCCTATTAGTAATAGTAGAACTTCTGTTCCTTTCACCTTGATTCATAGTGATATATGGGGGCCATCTACTGTTTCTAATATTTCTGGAGCTCGTTGGTTTGTCTCTTTTATTGATGACTATACTCGTGTGACTTGGGTTTATTTGCTCAAACAAAAGTCTGAAGTTAGTTCTATTTTTCCTAAATTTTACAACATGGTTCACACCCAGTTCGGGGTAAAGATACAACGATTTCGTTCTGATAATGCGAAAGATTTTTTCAATCAATCTCTTTCGTCATTTTTTCAGCAACAAGGTATAATCCATGAATCTTCTTGTGTCTATACACCGCAACAAAATGGAGTTGCTGAACGAAAAAATAGTCATCTTCTTTCAAGCACACGAGCTCTTTTGATTCAAAATCATGTTCCACAAAAGTTTTGGGGGGAGGCTGTTTTAATAGCAACCCACTTGATTAATAGACTTCCAACCCAAGTTCTTGATCGTAAGAGTCCTATGCAAGTTCTCACTGAATCTTTTCCAAACTTCAATGCCTCAAATAATCTTGTAGCTAGAGTCTTTGGTTGTGTTGCCTTTGTTCATGTTCACCTCCCTCAAAGGAGTAAGCTTGACCCTCGGGCTCTAAAGTGTGTTTTTCTTGGTTACTCATCTACTCAGAAAGGTTATAAATGTTATCATCCTCCAACTAGGAAATATTATGTGTCTGCTGATGTCACCTTTGCTGAACTTACCCCTTATTTCAGCCAGGATTCTTCTCAAAAGGATCAAAACACCTCCGAACATAACTTATTTCCTGAGTTACCTGTTCTGTGTCCTCAAATAGTGGACTTGCCTGTACAGCCCCAACAACCTGACCAAGATCCTCCTCAAATCATTCCTGACCAAGATCCTCCTCAAATCATCCCTGACCATGATCCCAATTTGCAGCCCAACCAAACATTGGATTCTACTCGTCCATTCAAGTTTTATTCTCGGCGAAAAGTGCCACCTCCTCCAAGTGAGCTTGTCCAATCATCGTCTTCGGAGCCCCAAAATGTTGAGGTAACTCATCCTTCTTCTTCTCCATTAGATGATTCTGATGATTCTCATCTTCCTATTGCTTTAAGGAAAAAAACAAGGACTTGCACTAAACATCCCATATCTTCATTTCTTAACTTTGCCAATCTGTCCACCACACACAAAGCTTTCTTGACTAACCTTCATAGCATTCCTATTCCCACTACTTTATCCGAAGCATTGCAGGATGACAATTGGGTGCAGGCTATGAAGGCTGAGATGGATGCTCTTGAGAAAAACCAGACGTGGGACCTTGTTCTTTTACCAAGAGGTAAAAAACCAGTTGGTTGTAGGTGGGTCTTCACCACGAAGTACAATTCTGATGGTACTCTGGAAAGATACAAAGCTCGGCTCGTTGCCAAGGGCTACACCCAGACATATGGTGTAGATTACATGGAGACATTTGCCCCAGTCGCTAAGATGAATACTGTCAGAGTACTGTTATCCCTTGCCGCTAATTTTGGGTGGCAGTTGCACCAGTTCGATGTCAAGAATGCATTCTTACATGGAGACTTGGAAGAGGAGATTTACATGGAGATTCCTCCAGGCTTTAACCCAAGTTCTAAGCCAGGAACAGTTTGCCGTCTCAAAAAGGCCTTGTACGGGCTCAAGCAATCGCCTAGAGCATGGTTTGGGAGGTTTTCTAAAGCTATGTTGAGTATGGGGTATAAGCAGAGTCAGGGTGACCACACTTTATTTATACGCCGATCCTCTTCAGGGGGAGTGACTATTCTCTTAGTGTATGTTGATGATATTGTGATCACTGGGGATGACATTGACAGTATTGCCTTGTTGAAAGAACAATTGGTAAAAGAATTTGAGGTTAAGGAGCTTGGGAGACTCAAATACTTTCTGGGTATTGAGGTGGCTCACTCAAAGAGTGGGATTTTCATTTCCCAACAGAAATATGTTGTTGACCTGTTGACAGAGGCGGGTAAATTGGGTTGTAAACCAGCCTCCACTCCAATGGAGCCCAATCACCGCCTATATGATGCACCTGAAGAAGGGTTGGTTGATAAAGGTTCCTATCAGAGGCTTGTGGGAAAACTCATTTATCTAGCACATACTAGACCGGATATAGCTTATGCTGTGAGTATTGTCAGTCAGTTTATGCATAATCCGAGAGAATCCCATTTAAAGGCAGTTGATCGAATTCTTCAATACTTGAAGGGTACACCAGGGAAAGGCATTCTCTTTAAGAAAGGGGAGAGCTTGACTTTGGAAGCCTATACAGATGCAGACTATGCTGGATCACTCATTGATAGACGGTCAACTACCGGGTATTGTACATTCGTGGGAGGGAATCTTGTAACTTGGAGAAGTAAAAAACAGAATGTGGTTGCAAGATCAAGTGCGGAAGCAGAGTTTAGAGCAATGGCACTTGGTGTGTGTGAACTTCTGTGGCTCAAGATTATCCTTGATGACTTGGGCATTACCTGGGAAGGCCCCATGAAGCTTTATTGTGACAACAAGTCAGCGATCAGTATTGCTCATAACCCAGTTCAACATGATCGCACTAAACATGTGGAGATTGATCGACATTTCATTAAAGAAAAGTTGGATAGCGGTCTCATATGCACTCCTTACGTTCCTTCTAGTGACCAACTTGCAGATGTGCTTACCAAAGGCTTGTGTACTATCACCTTTCAGAGTCTAATCAGCAAGCTTGGCATGGAAGATATCCATTCATCAGCTTGAGGGGGAGTGTTAGATTGATAGAATATCTGATTAATATCTGTAATTATTCTAGGATTATCTAGGATTAATATTAGGGATTGTGATTAGTAATTAGCTATAATCTCTCCTGTAATTACTTCTTTTTTGTTTTCCTTCCTAGAATAGATTCATTACTCACTTGTATAAATACCTTCACATACATGAGATCAATAACACATTATTTCCAGACAATATTTGTCAAAATCCATTTGTTATAGAATTGTGATTCCATGATAATAATGCTGTGCTTTGGTTATCACAATGTAAACAAAAAAAGACAAACAGAAATATAGTAGAATAGTGAACAAGCAAACTACAAGATGAACATTGGGAAAAGAATTTCTTAAAAAAAAAATACCAGCTGAAAAGTTTGGAACATCAACACCAACAGCGGCCAGTATAGATTTTATTTCAGACTCAACTGATGGAAGAATTGCTGCTGGACTAGGCCAATCCACTCCATTCATGTGAACTAGTTTCCATACACCACGAATAACTTCTGAAGAAAAGCAACCAATTATGGCAGCAAGAGAAGCTGGCAGAAAATCAACAATGTCTCTTAGACCTGCAAATGAAATAGCCTACTAGCGTTACATTGACGAAATCAAGGTAACACCAGAAACCAATGTACCTTTTATCAATTTCTGTAACTTAAGAAAACTCACATAGATCAAATACATTGACTATGATTAATAAAGAAATAATCTAAATGTCCAGATACTGACAAAAAAATTATCAGAAGGGAAATTATTTATTTCCCATGCTGCAGTTAAATCCGTTGCTGAGGAATGAGAGGTATAGTGTTAAAATGATGGTGACAAAGGAAAACTTGATTCACAGATCAATTAAGGTAGCATCACACTGACCTGTCGTCAAATCCCGTGATGATAGCTTCCCATGAACACAAGCAGTTAAAATTGCCTCAAGGACAAAAGGAAGAGCTTCCAGCACTTCCCATGCAGGAAGCATCGGTCTTTGATAAGCATCTTCACCAGCATTTATGAGGGGATCACAAGCATTACTGCTTGTTGATGATGAGGAATTACTAGACAAGGCCCCACCTTTAGTCATTTTCCAGTAAATCATATTTAATATCTTATTAGCAACTTGATGAACAGAATTTCCAGTAGACAGACCAGAAACTGCCGAAGCAACACAAGATTTGTATTGGGAATACCAAGCCCGTAATTTTGGAAATGAATCAATGTACACAGGTTCAATGAATGCAGATTCAGAGATTATCTGGGAAGACTTAATGCTATTATTGTGCAGTGACAGAAGATACTCCAAAGTAAGTTCACCTCCAACTGCTTCTCCTCCTTTAACGCAGTGGTCAAGAGGAGGTCTATAAAATTTCCATAGACGAATAAGAAAAAGAAATGCTAAAGAAAAAGCCATGTACACTGAGGGCTCATCTCCTGTGCTATTCAATGTTGGTTTAAGTGAACCAAATACCTCACAAAGTGGCATCAAAGAAGCAGCAACTGTGGGAACCTGTACAAAGAAAGTTTTACAGAGAAACTAATAAGTGAATGAACTATACAAATAACAACGCCACCACCAACAATAATAATAATATTTTTATAAGAAATAAGTGAATGAACTATAGAGAAACTAAGGTGGTTTAATAAGCAATTGACTTATATCACACTTGCTGTCAAGTGAGACAAAATTTGTTTCTCACTAATCTATGACAGCAGGAATCCAAGAGGATAATTAGTCAAATACAGCCACTGAAGGAATTATAGAAGTAACTCACTTACAAGTCCATGCAAAGCAATTATATGAACTGTATCAACAGAGGAAACTCCAAGGAGAATAGCACTTAGCACAGACATATTATCGACCAAATGGCTCCAGGATCCAGAATGATTAGGAGGTGCAAGAAAAAGGAGAAGCTTCACCACATAATGCACTACATGTTCCTGCCAAGGACAACTTTTGTCTTTAGAAAATCTAAAGGATAACATGATAAATTAAATTAAAAGTTCAATATCAACAGCTGAGATATTCTCTCATCAATCCAGAAGCATATAATAAGGCCCAAAGACAGAGAGCTACTTTTCAAAGGGGCGAGTGCAAGTGCAATTTTAAACAGAGAGTTCTTAGCTTATAATATCATCAGTTAAAAGCAATAAAGTTCTCAATTTCTTCCATACTTTTAGTAGAAAAGAACAGAACTAGGTAGCTAAAGAACCTGGCTTAAATTAAACATTTCAAAATAAATTAGAATTTCTTTTAGTTTCGAACTCGACTACTAAAAAAAGGGATGACCACTTGTTCATTTTCTTCTTTATCTAAAACTTAATGTCATTTTCTTACCACAACAGGAAAAGAAGAGATAAATGAAATTTTAATTTAATGATATACACCCACCTCTTGCAGTTCCAACTTTTGAGCAACTTCTTCGTTAAAGGTTAATTGGACCAAATGTTTATCTCTAGTTTGGATGTAATGAGTTGGATAAATGTTTCTTGATAAAAAAAAAAGTTGGATAAATGTTTTCAAAAAACACTGACTTGTTACAAAGAAATTAGCAACAGTGTGGATGGTTCGATATGAATTTCCTTGGGTTCCATATGTTTTCAACAGTAAACACCAGACTCAATATAGCATTCTATGTGGAACTTGAGAGATTCAAATTACTTTATCTCCATGTCAGCAAATCCTGCAAGCTTCAAAGCTACTTACAATGCTGGAATTTATAAACACTCCTATCTGAGAGAAGAAAATTGTGTTTTATAAATCCACAAACTCAACTTAGCTTTTAAATATGAAGCACAGACACCGATTTTCAGGGTTGTCACTTAAGTGTAACATATGTCAAACAACATCTTGAGTTGGACATGCATCCATACCGTCAAAATAAAAAATTATTTTTCAACAGGGACATGCCTTGGACAAAGCCATTTTATTCAGTAGAGCTTTATGGAAAATAATAGCGAAAAGGTACATGATGCCTACTTTGTCTTTTTTGGGACACATTAAGTTTACAAAAAATTAGGAATTGATTATGACATATAGGCCAAGATATATGTTCTTTTATTTTTTTTATTTTTTGGTGCAAGTGAGGCGTGACTGTGAGTGTATGTGACAAGATTGGTCAACTCTAATCAGTATGAGGCTAGATAATAAATAACAAATTAACAAAACATATACAATCAAGCAAAGGAGTGAAGCACATCCCAAGGGTGGGAGTACATTTTACTTCCACTATCTCTGCTCAGATATGTTACCTGAATATACCATCCACAGCTAAGGGATGCACTACAAAGGATCTTTGCAGCTGCAGGCCGTTCCATCTTCTTTCCATTTAATGCAATGTGGTATAACTTCTCTATCTCTGCCAGGCTAGAAAGGAAAGAAATTGCAAGAATCAATCATCAGCAGTTCTTGACACTAGAATTTAGTCAGATAAGATACATGACAGACCTTGAAGCAGGAGTCACAGTGAGGGAATTAATTAGGGAATCATTTAATGGCGTCCCCTCTAAAAATAATAACCATGGAGATTTTTCAACAGGCGATGCATCCGGTAATGACATAGCAGAGGTAGACACATAACCAGGCCAAAAGTACACCGATGTATCCATTAAATTTCTTGCTATGCAAGCTTCTACAATAAGGTGCTTCAAGTTCCCACCTGAAAGAGTAAAATTAGTCTCAAACTACGAGACTTTGGACAAGAAATGCATGAAGTAACTACATCCATTCCCATCAAAGGTAAGATATTAATTGTAATTTATAGCTGATACTGTTGGAAGAAAATCAACCTCCGCCAGTATAGGTGCATGCATGATTGACCGCAACAGAACCACCTTGTTCATTGCCAGAATTGTATAAGAAGCAAGCTGCTTTTGCAGCTGCCTGATTAGCTGCACCAATGACTAATTCAGGAGGGCATAACAGGCTAGAAAAGTGACCGAGGATCTGAACAGATGAAATCAGTCCATGCATCCTAGAATCATCACTCTTCCTCCCCAGTTCATATCTGGATTCAGATACCTCTGATACTTGAAAAGAATAGGAATTTTGTTCGGCTCCATCCTTCATAATGTTTGCAATTGCCAAGGGAACAATAGATAAAAGGACACAAAGGCGAGCCTCAAGATGTGGAATAGGGCCTTCAGGAGGATCGCGTTCCTGCAAAATCCATGGAGGAGAAAATCATCATTTAATAAATGTTTCCATGTATAAAAAGATCAAGATGAATCAATCTCAACTCGCTGCACAAGCCGAAGGGCTGAAAGCCACAGTGCTTGAAAAGTCTCCTGCCAACTAGCCTGGTTACATATTTGTAGTGTCTTGATTACTTCTGCAAATAGGTCATAAAATATTAAAGGACATGAATCCTTATGATAGGAAATAAAATATTTCAGAGGCAAGAAAGACATTAATTGTTCTTATAGATATACAGTTATAAAACAACTGGCTATAACAGGAAGTAAGCAAAAATAAACTAAAAGAAAACTCTTTTAGGAGAATTTACTTGTGAGCACATCAATAGCTGATTTTGTAGGAAGTTGTGTAGAATCCATAGCATTCTCCATATACATATCAAAAGGAACCCAACAAGGAGACTGACAAGATGAGTAGTTGTATCTCAAAAATGTCTTGGACAATCCGATTCCAACAAGAGGCCCAACCAGCTTATGTTTACTTAAGCAGAAGCAGAAATCGAAATCAGAAGCTCTACGAATGTTGGCAGACACTTTTGTCAGGACCGAGTTTGCTAATTTTAATTCCAAGGATGCTAATCCAACAGATTCAACAAATTGGAGCCGTTGCAGGAGACAATTAAATTTTTCAGGCCTATTATGCAAGAATGACAAAAGGGAAAACAGATTTATCAACTTCCCAACTCATACACCATTGCACAAGTAAATAAATGGATACAAGAGATGCATGCAAACATCGCATGTGAAAAAACAAACTTCAATACTTCAAGTGGTTAAACTCCGAGCATCATTATAACTAGGAACAAATTGCATATGCATAGGCTTTTTAAAAACCGCCCTAAGCATCTCAATGTTGAAAGAATTTATGTTCAATCGACAATCAATCAAAGCCTTTTCCCACTAGGAAAGGTCGGCTATATGGATCAATTGACGCCAACGTATTCTATCTTTGCACATTTCCACAACTAGGTTAAAAGAATTTATGTTCCACCTTAAAAAATTATCTAAACATGGAAATCAAGCATTTTCTTAGCCCTTCAATACTACAACCTCTTCCCTTCCTCCTTCCATTTTTCTTCACTAATCAAGGAATTACTAAGTGAAAGTTATCTCAATTATTGACTCATCATTTAATTATCAAATAACATAAAACTCAATAAAACACAGTAAATATCAGAATCTAAAGAGTGTATTGCTATATGACTCAAACAATGGGCTCCCTCTTCCATCACTTCATTTTTGCTCTTTTCTTTTTCTTTCAGTTTGTTCATTTGGTGGAAGAAAACTGGAAGCTTAAATCCGAGAGAGTAACCTGCAGTCTTAAGTTTTCATCACATCAAGCATTTTATATATTTTCTCTTCCTTCTGGGTAGTGATTCAACAGAATATACTATTATTTTTGGCTCATGCTTATAAAAACTTTAAAGTGATTTCTACAAAACTTATATTGCTGCTGTAAGACCTGCGCTCATACAGGTACAGATTATCTTTTAGCATCTGGCATAGTTATCTTGTCCTTCCCTTCCTTCAAAAGTTTCATTCCATCTCTAGTCTCTAATAATTCCTTTTACAAATAACAAAAGGGTTCAGACTGTAAAGTTAACGTTATCCTCGCACAGAAAATCAATATCACTATCTTGTTTGGCTGCCAAGCAATGGTTGAACTTGATGTTATCAGTATGGAGCTCAATGAATCAGAGTATCAGATTAAAAGCTTATTTTGGCTTCTGGGTTTCTCAGACAGTAGATATGTACAAAATAGTAGCAATGTTTTTGTGAGGCAAGTAAATCAAAAACTATTGTGACAAAATGAGTAAGAGCGGATACCTATTCAAGAGAACAGACTGCAGAACAATTGTTGCTTTTCTGCTTTCAGTTAGTCTTTCCAAAACCTCTAAGGCCATGAAGGAATTTCTTTTCTTTATCTGTTCACGATAGTCACTTCTTTTGACATTGTGTGTCAACTTACAATCACTGTCCATATAATGGTTTCCTTTGGGGTTCAAACATGTCTTTTCACAGACCTTCATTTGTATTCCCCAGTCATCTAATGTGCTATCAATCAAGGCAATGACGATGCTGTAAAAAAACAGCACAAATACATGTCCAAGCTCCGGGAGATGAATGTTATATGTTTGAGAAAGTTGAATTGCAGTGTCAACAGAGTTAATTAACCTGCAATAAAGAAATGCTGCTTTCAAAATTTTATTCCACTGATCAAATGTATATTCAGACTATCATACAACAGCTAAGCATATCCAGTTGCTACTTCGAGTCTACTCAAGTCTCCTCTGTTAGAAAAGCACAATGTGGAAGAAGAAATAAACAAACATTTTATTGAAGTCCTGAGAACCGTAAAAATTGTTTTGGCTGAATTTTTTATGAATGAAATGCCAAGAGAACTAATCATTAAAATTATCATGCTTCTAAAAAAGACTTCTCTAAAGGGGAAAGAAGAAAGTTGCAAGAGTGAGAGTGAGTATGATCTAAAGTCCATAATAAAAAAACTCTGTATTAACCAGAAGAACCATGATCAATTTTACACAAGAGCAGAATCATGATTTGTTTTTTAATAAACCTCATCCATAAATGAGCATTATGTATGACAGACAAGTACAGAACAGAACCAAAGCAAACACGCCTCCATGCTTAATATGTACCAACTATCAAGTTTGTACAACCCTCATAAAATCCACAAAGCAAGAAATTTCAAGGCAAATCAATGAAATTACCAAATTAGGCTTCTCTGATAAAATGTATCAAATTAATATTTGAATATCTAAGGATACACATGAAAAGAAATCAAATAAACAATTTAATACGGACACAGATAAATGGCTCCCCCCTGAACTCCAAGAAGCATTTATATTTGAAACACTAAATAACTAGAAAGATCATAATTATGCCTAGCTAATCTCCTCAAGCAAATAACTATCATCTCATCATAGCCCAAAGAGTACCTCCACTACGAAAGAATGAACATGAGATGACACTTACTTCAATTTGCAAGAATCTGTCCCATATGGATCAAATGAAATTGCATACTGGCAAAGAAGTTCGAGAAATAGCCTGTAAGCCTCTGGTTGACAATGTCGATGAGGAATTATCCTGTAACAAGATGTGAGATTAAGGAAGGAAAACATCTTACAAGGCAGCTGAAATCGATGACATAACCAATATGCAATGTACTACTAAAAAGAGAAAAGGCATCTGAATGTTATCCAAAAAAAAATATATTATACTAACAACTGGACAAGAACTGAAAACCATGAAAAGAAAGAAAGCCACTGTGAAAGACAAGCAGGAGTTTATAAACAAACACTTTAAGGATGACAGAGAGATGCAAAACAGCTGAATGGCTTGAGACAAAGTATATAAAAATCAGGAATGTTGAGAGACATAAAGACAGCTCTTCAAATAAACTATTAAGACAAAAAAACCACAGAGTATAATGTGGGAATCAAGAAGACATATACTAATGCAAGTATGCAACCCATGAAAATTAAAAAAAAAAAAAAAAAACAAAAAACAAAAAGATCAAAGTGCAAACTTAGTTCCATATCTTTTGCCCGGTTTCCAATTTGGTCTCACTTTTGGTTTCATATCTTCGCAAAAGGTCCCGATTTGATCTCATATCATTTTGTCTCAGGTTGTAAAATTGGTCTCATATTGATCCTTTTGCAAAGATATAACACCACTTCTACACATGACTCAAAGATATAGGACTAATTTTGCAATTGATCTAAAACTATGGGACCAAATCTGTAACAAAAAAAATAAGGGACCAAATTGGAAACTAAGCAAAATATATGGGACCAAATTGGAATTTTGGCAAAAAAATCGAGAAAATTGGAGGACCTGGAAGAGAGAAGCAACAGATGCAAAACAGCCTAATGACTTAATAAGAAACAAAGCATGTAATGCAGGAAATCAAACTAATGCAACCAATGAAAATCAATGAAATAATCGAGAAAACTGGAAAAAATACAAACCTGGAAGAGAGAAGCGAGAGGACTTGCAAAGGAAAAAGGAGACGCGACTTAAGGGCTTCGTGAAGAAGCTTCCACAAAGAGGGATGGTTGTAATCGAAGCAAAGAAGGGACACCAATAGCTCAGCTAACTCGGTGCTCGGAAACCCAAATTTCAAAGAGCCTAGAAATTTGGTCAATTCCATAACCCAGAAAAACGGAGGCTCCTTTCGTTGAATCAAACATTTCAATCTTTCTGAAACCCTATCTTTAACTTCATTCCACTCGCATTCGCTCTCAGACGACGCCATTACGTTCTTCTTGGTATGCAATAACACTCAATTAAGCTCATCGATCGTTCTGGTTCATTACTACACTGTTTACCGGTGATATAATCCGAAATTAGAACGAAGAATTTGGGTTGAAAAGTGGTTAACAAAACGACGAAGAATATTCTGACTTTGGTTTTTTCTTCTTTAATGGTAACTAGCCTATGACCCGCGCATCGCGCGGGAGTTAAAGTTTTAGTTCCGTCTTCCGGTTGTTGCTCCATAATATAGATTTAATGACATAAATTTAATGACATGATAATGCAGTTGAATATACTCTAGTTGAATGCTCCATACTTCGTATCCAAGACTGACACAATTTTGATTGATTACATAAGTTCGTATGTGTTCGATGCATCGTTATAGTGTTCCGCATACGTTTATGATATTCATGAATGACTGTCGCTGATCTGGAATGGTTAACCAATATATTTACTAAAATGTATCACTTCGAGTGTTTTATTATTCACGTGTTGCATTACCTAATGAGAATAACACACTCTCCGAGCCTAAAAAATACTATACATATCCGTTGCATTGATTGCTCAGAAAACAATATGTTGTTCGTTCAATGTTGAATACAGATTGCCAAATTGTTATCGTAATACAATGCTCTAAATCTGAGAAAATACTTCTGACAGCATTCATGAACCATATGTCATCCCATTCGTTGCTGTTTAATTCGTCATTCGTCGTCGCAGACTGATTATACTTTATCCGCTCTCACCTATCTTTGTAGTATTATTGTTACAATAGCTCGTATAAATAAAGAAGTGAAACGGTGCAAAAAATAGCATATAATATTGAAATATTATAGGTATAATAATTTATCAATTCTAAACGGACGTAATTGTTAAATGCCATTGGTTCAAAATATATGACAATTAGCGTGATTAATGTTGACAGGGTGACAATATACCGCAACCATTTACCAATCCAATTACATCAGCCTACAAAATGTTGAATCGAAATATTCAAACAATATTGGACGAATTTGGGAATAAATATTTAATGACATATCTTCTGATTCCAGAATTAGCATATGTAGATAGTTTGTAAATTACACTTTATTACTCTGTTCTTTCACCCTAATTCACTTTGGTTTCCTGTATTATTCTCCCCTTTGGTTATATTTAGAAATTTTAATAATAACAACTTTTATTAAAATTACATATTGACCTCAAATCTTTTTAAAATTTTTCATTATAGTCCCTGTATAATATGTACCCAGGGACTTATTTTTAATTTTTGAAAATTTTGGAAACTGTGCATACATAATACTATGTGATATAATACTGTGCATTTTGGATATATGTGTGTATCATGGTTATAATATGTGTGACTATAACAATGTTTAAATTTACAACGGATATATATATATGTATCTCAATATATAATCTGTGTGGTATAATACTATGCATATGTGATATATATATATATATATATCATTTTTACCCAATTTATCCGATAAGTTATTAAGACGAATATACATTCACAACTATTAATCTATAACTAAAAAGATCTTAATGATTCAATCAAGATATATGTACATATTTTATATACTTTGATTATCATTAATAGATACCTTCTGAATTTGAATTTGTTGTAAGCTGCAACAACACAAAGCTTTAACTAAAAATGTACTGTATACAATTTAATTTAAAAAAACGACAATGATGGCCTAAAGACAACATCATTGGACACTTGATACAAATCATATGTGGACAATAACATCGAGTCCAATGTGTCTCTATCACGGTCGTTGAAAAAGAAGAAGTTGCGGATTTCAGATGACTCGTCGTCGTTTAAACTAACCGTCTTACCTGGTAATACCAAACGACGCTGATTAAACCCTTCATATTGTGTGTAGCAAATATCGACAGTTTTGGAGAAGCGTTTTTCCCACTTAAAATTAGCTCTTGAGTCATGTTTTCCAATCCATATGTTGTACATCCTTTCCATCTCATTTGGTTCTGAACAACCAATAATTGCAAGGTTATTGTTGACTGAAGACAATTTCCACTTAAGACTGGACTGATCCATTGGAAGTGCTATCCTATCGAAATTATTCTTGTATGGTCTAAAGCACATAATGTTCCTTCGATAAATGTTGATAGTCTCTTGTCGACCTTCAATCCAATAGAGTGCTCCATTTAAATGAAAATAGTATGGATTTAACCTTGCTATATCAAAGTCCAATAAAAAAGGGGGTGTCCATTCCATAACTGACGTGGTAAATACAGTCATCCAAGATTGATGAGAATGTTTGTACCTCTTCCACATCAGTATAATCATATATGCATCCAGACATTTATTGTAGACAAATCCAGTACGGGTTAATGTTGAAAAATACAAAGTCAGTTAGCACATTTTGTAATAATTATATGTATATTATGTTATGCAACCATTGAGTTCAAGAAAACTTACGATTGTTTGGCATCATCATCGGTGGAGAAATACTTATATTCCGACCGGTAAATGGGTTAGATATAACAAACAATCCATGTTCCATATCAGATATATGTCGCATGCAAATTAGCCCATCAATGACACCTACGAAATCAAAATTGTGAAATTCTTTACATAATGGGTGTGGCTTCAGTTGGATACATCTTTCTGTAGACATGTCAGCAACAGACATAGTGAAAAACAGATTATGAAATATGCCCCGTGGAAACATTTGGCACGTTACAAACCGACATTTTCTGCTAATCTTTGAATGCTGATCATAATAACGGATAAACTCTTTATCTTTTATACAATTGTTCCAATTTTTCGAGACCATTCTCATATTGTATACAACGAATGGATCTAACCGTGACAAAATATAAAACATTATAAGACATGGAATGCCACAATCATTGTCAAACATTGCGTCCATCGTCCCTGAAACGAAGAACAGATATAAAAAAGTTATGATAGCACAAAAAACTATACCCATGAATATAATGATTATCTCTGATAATAATAAACAATGTAGACATAATCATAATACTCTATATATCAACATACAGGCCAGTTAAGCAGGAAATATATGGTACCCGTCCAATAAGTCTACCGTGCAAAAAAACCATTGGCATCTATTTATAACGTCTAATATGATGCTTACTGCACATGTGCATCGCACATACATACACTATTCGATATTATTGCGCATGAAACAATGCGGTGACATCTACAGAAATTTATTTCTCTATGATATCTATAATTACATTTAATTACTTCATTATATGAATTCATAATTAAATGTGTATTACTCTGCATTAATTCCGATTGCCCCCAGAATGATTATATAACTGTTCAGCATATTATGGTTGACATATATATGGAAACAAATTTCTCAATTAAAATATATTTATTTGCAGACATTTAATACTAAGGCCTGAATTCCGTTCAACCAAGATATTTGCAATTAATTCAGATTATATTCTGAATGTGTTGTTCTAAAAATTTACTTGTTTAAGAATTGTATGTTAATTTTTCATATTACAATCAGAAATATTAATTATTGCCAAATATCCATTAATGTACATTATTTTGCAATAACAACTACATATATATTAATTATTGCCCGTATTATATATTGATTATTTCCAAAATTATTCAAACCATTATATACTAAATAAATAATTAGCATTAACTTAGCTATTAAAAAAGTTAAATGACATTCGTTTACCATACCCACCCTACACAGAATCTCAAATTCATTGAAAGTTTTAAAATTATATATGTCAAATTATTGTTGCCATATAAAAAAAATACCCAAATAATCTCATATACGGCCAATTGTGGATATTACATAATCCTGACCACTAACATATACTAATTAAACCGTTCTAAGCGCGATTCTACATAATCATAAGACGAAATAATAAATACAATTGTCAAATTGTATACAATACTCTGTGAGGATGGTTATGGATACATATTGTAATTTGCCAGTCTGTAATATATGTAAATTAATCCGTAAATGTGGTTGTTTGATATTTTCATCATTGTACGTTAAATATGGAGTATGCGTGCTGTCGAATCTTAATATTTTTTCTTTCTTCTTGTTTGATGAATTTTTAATTTCAGTCTGACTACGGAAAGATATATTGTATACAAACAAATCTTCTATATTATTAGTATATAACTCAATGACCTTCAGTAATCATGGAAATGAAAATATACATACTATTTAATCATTTATGATACATTTGGCAAAACGTACAATGAAATCTTCCAATGTCTACATGTGCGGGTAAACATTTTATCGCACGTTCTGGTATACTTCCCTATATACGACGTTTATTGCCTTGTCCACTTTGTCATCGGACTTATTACAAATGAGTACCTTGATACCACTCCTAGAACGCACGCGTGACAATGCTACGTAAAGCTGACCATGAGTGAAAACAGGCCTTGGAAGATATAACCCAACTGATGCCAAAGACTGTCCCTGACTTTTATTGATAGTCATAGCAAACGACAGAACCACTGGAAATTGTCTCCGTTGGAACGAAAATGGTAGTTTTGAATCCGAAGGAGTGATTACGTATCGGGCAATTAATACCTTCAAACCAGCTGCTTTGCCAGATAAAACAACTCCTTCAATCACTCGTTGTGACATCCTTGTAACAACCAGTCTGGTACCATTGCAAAGTCCAATTGATTTGTCTATATTCCTGAGAAGCATTATTGGAGCACCAATCTTTAACCTAAGTTGGTGATATGGGAGGCCCGAACCATTGATTGAGTTCAAGAACTCTGTCGTGTATACCTCGCCCATGTAGTCAGCGTTCTCGTCATGCCTGCAAATACTGTCAGAACTCAGGTAAATTTTCTCATCACCAGGCATCGAATCAAGTAAATATTGGTTAACCGCAGACACATCTTCAAGTGTCGGTGCAAGAATTGCTTTGTCGCGAAAATAGTCATGATCCTGGTATTTGGAACTGAAATCTGGATATGTGGACTCTGCGATGGACTTAATAGGGTCTTTATAGTCTTTCAACAGTATATCATTTGGGATATCAATCTCGAACTGGTCGTCCGATAAAGAACATCCTATTTTTCCATCCCCAACATCAATAAGCCATTGAGAAAATTCTCCAACGCTCTGAATCTCTTCAGTAGACTGACCAGACTGTAGACGCATGTTTTTAGTTAAGTTCAACACCCTACATGTGGACCAAATGTATGATGCATTCAGAGTTGCGAGAACGATATCTTGCCTACTGCCACGAGGTATTACAGGTAGAATTTGTCTGAAATCACCGCCAAAAACAACGACTTTACCACCAAATGGCTTGATTAGACTATCCGGGTCTTTGAAGCGCATAATATCCCTTAATGTTCTGTCAAGAGCTTCGAAACAGAAACGATGAGTCATCGGAGCTTCGTCCCATATGATTAGAGTGGTATGTATCAACAACTCAGCGAGGTCACTCCCCTGTACAATGTGGCATGTAGACTCCTCGTTACATTTAATTGGAATGCAAAATCTGGAATGTGCGGTCCGACCCCCCGGTATAAGTTGTGATGCAATACCGCTTGAAGCAACTGCAACATTCAATATTAAAATCTCTCATTTCATATCATGATAAAAATCATTGTCACAATTAATGATCACCCGAATATCAAACGAAACATATATTTCATACGTGACCCATTACTATGCACGACGAAATGACTACATACCTGCCAAAACAATGTCGCCTCTAGATCGTATAGCAGCTGTTAGTGTGTTCCACACAAATGTTTTGCCCGTGCCACCAAACTCATTCACAAAGAATACACCTCCTCCCCCATTGTAACATGCTTCCATAATCGTTTTGTATATTGCAGACTGTTCCTCAGTAAGAGATATGGTTAATGCCTTGTGTTGTTCAATAAGTGTTGATCTGTCATAATTGGTTTTTTCCATCATTAATACATTAGATGATACAACAGAAACACTTGCTGTGGGAATTGGCATCGGCGGAAAATCACCTAACGAACGACCGTTCGATCTAAGGTGTTTGTCTATTTCATACAAAGCAATGTCTTTAATAGCATCTGTACTAAGCTGTAGATCTACATGTATCAAATATGAAATGTGTCATATATTAATATTTATGAATGTAAAAATCCAGTATAAACTTTACAATATATTAGAAATTTATATAATTATCATTTATATGCTTATTCACCTGGATCGCCGGTCATATGGCGCCTCTTTAAAAGAATGTCATCTGACAAATGCATCCAAGTTTCTTCCCAAACATGATCTGGACGTGTGATACAACCATGAAAAATTAGTGATGCAAACATTGATCGAACATATGCTGCAGACGACCACTCACTAACTTCTTTAATTGCATTTATGTATTCCATATCATCGTCAAGTAAACCCATCACAAAACATGCGTCCTTGAATGTAGGGTATGTTATTCCATCCACTGTTCTTAACTCTTTGTAAGATGTTACGCCTGTTTTGTTGTTAATCAAAATGCGAAGGTAGTGGAGTTTACCTGCTGATGGAGAAACATAATAAACCCTACCAATGGCATCTCCAGCTTTCCGGGTGGTCCATTTCCCAAGCTCTTTGTTAAAGACAAACTTTGTAGGCATCTGTGCATATGTCAAAGTTTTTGCGGCCTCATGCTCCTTATTGGCTTCAAACCAGGCAGTGAATTTGGTAAACTTGCCAGTAGATTTCTCAACAACTTCATCAATAGGGTCGTTATCCTCAAATACAATCGGCTGTTCATTTTCTAAATGGAATGGTAGCCGAATCACAGCTGGTTCCCTAAGATGTATGACAAACCCAAATATCCTCCATGCACCTTCACATGCAGAAACATATCTGCAATCATAATAAATCTTGATTTCATCAACAACATAGTTTTCTCCATTATTATATTGCTCCTCACGACAAACTGCTGCAGTGACTTTATCATTACCCTTGTTGACGTACTTGAATAAATACTTGATAGCACGTGATTGGTTGCAGAACTCCACATTTATATGCGCTTGATACCTTAGGAGAATTTTTCTGTTGTAAGGCACAACATATCTGTTGTCTAGATGAACTCCATTTCTCTCCACAGTCAGCCCATTGTCGCGACGACGGTATTTGCAGTAACCATCTTCATCCCTTAATGTTCTGTCTACAAATTTTTTGGGGAAGTGTTTCGAACATTTACCTTCTTTCATGCAAGGAGAGTTAGCACGGGCAACTCCACATGGTCCATGGATCATATATGCTTTGACAGCTTCATGTAAAACAGGATCATGGTTGGGATCAGGAATTTCTGCAGAAATAATCTTATCAATCTCGTCACAATCTATAAACCTCTCGGAATCTTCAAGCCACAATATAATGTGTGCATGAGGAAGACCCCGCTTCTGAAACTCCACCGTGTATACAACTGCATATAAAAAATAATGGAAAATAAACATATCAAAGTTACTACGTATATTCGTTGTAAGTTATGTCTAACATATAAAGAACATATACTTCTAAACTCAATCATGAGATGATATATATTGGTATAATTAAATTAGCATATAATAATATATGTAATTATGCCCAAACCTTATACCTGCTGTTGATTTGCCAAACATGCTTCCCTTGGTAATGTCCTTTATGAGATTATTCAATTTGATCTTGAACATTCTTGCCAATATGTCAGGCCTATCTTCAGCAGAACAACTTTCTTTCTCAAAAAAATTTATGAGCTCAGGCCATTTAGGATTACATGTGAATGTAATAAAAAGCTGAGGAAATCCTTTAAATGCACAAATGGTCATTGCATTTTGAAAATTCTCTCTGTCATATCGCATCCCACCGGTAAATGTTGAAGGAATGATTATTTTTTTACCAATTGATGCAGGTGTAACATCACCATTAATAGAAGCAGCTGAAAGACCCCTATATTTCTCGGCACGCAGCTCTTTCTGGTGCGATTTTATAAACTTCAAACGCTCGAATTCAATGGCTGCAAATGCGTCACATACGATTTGCTGAAACAACCTCCCTCCCCGTATTATGGTCTGAGCTTCCCTATTCCTCTGTTGAAACCTATACGAAAAGTATTGTTTCAGTGTTAACCTCTGCCGAACTCTACTGTTGCGGACAGAACCGTCCCTATACTGTGTATCCTCTCTGTAACCATCTTCCCCATACGGAAACAACAGAGGGTACTGCAATGGGAAATATGCCGGATGTAATTCATCAATTCTCTGTAGTTTTCCGTTCTATTCTTCCACGACAATATCTCTTTCAGCATTAGCCATGTCAAAATCACCAACTACTAATGCAGCGATCTCCGATGCAGTTGGGAGATTGTACACTCTAGCGTCAGATTCGTGCCTTTTAATCAACTTAAGCCTCAAGGGAGCTGCGTGTCTAGTTGACAGTCTTTGTTTCACTTGTCTATACACCTTCACCAGTGAATTGTATCTGTCCACATCTGTGTCAATTGGAGAACGACATTTGCATCACATTGCTCAGCATGTGAACCATTCCTGCATAATTTTTTTATTTGTAATTACCCAGCTAAATTAAACATAACTTTAATAGTGTATAAACTTTAACCTTACCTCGAAGTAGACATTCTGTTGGATACCTCATTATCAGTGTCGTATATATATATTTGTGAAAACCGAGGGACATTTCCAGGCATAGGCAGTAGGCTCCCCATAAAGTGCATGTTCTGACCACCCAAACGGAAAACATATGGTCCTTGCCCATTGTTAACCGTGTGGTCAATCTTCCCACCCATTGATGTGAATGAAAACATATTGTTGTACACCCTTATGTTTTTCATGAATCTATTACTCATTGGAGTTGTCCTACTCATTAGTTTTTCCAAAATATCAGGAGGTCTTTTCATCAGCGGCAGCTGAACTTTTCCCTTCATGCAACACAGTGTGAACTTCGGATTATTAGTGTTATGGGCCTTGTCAGATCGTTCTTCCTTCCACAAAAGAGCACCGCAATACTCGCATTCGTAAATAGGCTGACCGATATCCCAGTATTCTGCAAACATTCACATTAATGTACTAAGATTAATATTAGACGATGCCATCTTATAATATATGCCTATATGCTATATTCTTTCATCAAAAATTTCCTACCAACAACCTCCAGTGAACAATCCTCTGTGGCAATGGGCGATGCAATACGCTCATGATCTGTGAATGAAAAAATTTAAGATAATGAGTCACAATGTTATAACACTACTACAATGTTTTAAAATTATATGATAAAGACAACAACCACTCCATGAGTCTACAAAAAAATATAATTTGTTGCATTTGATTGTTAAAGCAAAAAATAGTTTTAGCACATGTATAAAATTTTTTGAAATCGTTACTTGAATATAATTTGACCGTATATGTATGTATATAAACATATACCATTAAACAAATGAAACGTTGATCTTTTGTTTTTCATCCTCCAGCGACGATACTCTCTGTTACCTGAAATAAACAAACAAACATGACACCATCACATTAAAACATACAACATATGTAAACTAAAACACTTTATTAGTATATACAGCTATATATCACTTACTTTTGTAGATATCCTCATTTGGACACGAAAACTTCGACTTCGTACTTTCAACTTGCTTGTCTGGCGCACAGTTGTCTGTCGTAATATCAATTACGTTCATAACACAATAAATTTATTGTTTGTAACAAATATACATGGGAGAGCCAATATTTTAACTAATAATATTAACTATTTTACACTTGCCTGATTGAATACCATCCGAATCTGTTGAGTGTATCTCAGGGGAATCAAAATTTAGTGTTACTGGTTGTAATGGTGATGATTGAGTACCTGCTGACATACGATACATAACTATGTTGATCTATAACGTAATAATAACAATAAATTAAAAATAACCATGTTATATGTGCACATCAATCGTCGTTGACTTTAACCAATGATTGATTAGCTGAGATTATAACGCATACCTTTTAAAGTGTCAAATCGACTTTTACTAAAACTACAAATTGGTTGCTGATCTGTTCTGTCGATTGTGATATATGATGACGGTACCCCTAACAAATATTAAACACACAACAATAGATATGTTAATATAACTTATTTGATATGATGACTCCGAACAATAAACATCGATGGGTATATGTGGAAATGTATACAATATCATATACTACAATTTTATATGATTCTTGATGACATCGTTTATAACTTACCAATTTGTGAGTTGTTAGAAACTCCATAAGTACCTAATTGCGACCAACGGTTGATTCTGCTCACGTAATTTACAGAGCTTGATGACGTAATACCTTACAAAGAATTATATGACGTCATTTTGTTGTACATATAAACAAAAGTTATAATTAATAAAACTGGCCATGCATAACTTAAAATAGAGTTCAGAAATAAACTTTAAATCAAGAATCTATCTACCTTGAATCAGCCTCGATTGTGAAAATGGGTAACCAATGTTTGGAGTTGCACCGTGTAAATTGGTTACGTCCGAAACTGTATAATTGATATTTTACACAGATGACGTAAACGTAAATTAGGCTGAATACATTTATATACTGTATAATTCAGAATGAAAATTCCAAGAATTGAAAAAACAACAGGAATAACATGAGTTTACTTTGTGATCCATTTAATCCGCCGGCTCCAGAGTAACATGGTATATCTTGATTAAAAGCAGCAGGTGAATGGTTGAACTGTAATCCGCCTAATGAATTCAAAATATAGAATTATATGTACGCATGTATCAAATAACCATTAATAAAAATAGATGTGGTTAAATAACCAATTGGTCATATCACATTTCTTCCCCAAAAACAAATTATTGTTACCATTGTTATCCATAGTTATGCGATGCACTGAATTGGCACTTAGATTGCACTGCTTTATATCATTGATTGTATATCCTGCATATATCATGTGGAGATAGAGTTACAATATCAGCTTACAATGTCCAATTAATATTACATGAATTGCTCTGATGATTACTAATATCAACACGTAACATTAATTTATGCAAATTAGTAATGTTATCTGTGTATCACACAAATGGATGTCGGCAAAAAATAACCAACAACACATTTACGTATGGAAAAATAATGTATGTTTATATATGATTTACATAAATTAACACCATAATGCAATAAGAAAATGCTATGCAAATGTGTGATACCTTGCGTCCTATATGGAGTTGCAACAATGGTGCTGGAGTTTTCCTTGTTGTTTTGTGTATCTGTTCCTTATCATCAGCAATGTTAAAAGTATTTACTTGACACGATTACAATTTATATGTACTTATACCACATTCACCATATATATTAACGATGACTGCTTACTGTATGTAAACGTACATGAATTTTTTTCCCTCATAACAAATTATTCAAAAAACATACCATCCGAAACAACATAAAACTTCGATTACATGAGTACCTTGCGAGTGAACTGCGCCATACTGAACTTTGCTAGATGTAGGCCTTTGCAGAGTAGATTGATTTGACCAAAGAGGAACTTGAAATAATATGACAATAGATTACAAAACCAATGACAATCAACTACATATTACGTTAACAAACAGTAAGTGAATACCAAATCATTTTACCTCATTATCAAATTTATTATTTTGAAAACATAAAAAGAATAAATATACAACGTTGTAGAAAATTTTAACATTGCCAACGACTAAACACGTAAAATACTTGTACTACAACAATACTTTACTTGATTTGTATATCATATAATAATCTGTATTAAAATCCTCATCTAAATATACTTCATCTATGTACCATATACCTTTATCTTAGTTATATATAATTTATACTATTTAAATTACTATCCGGAATTAACTGTTGATATTAATCTTATGTCCATATAATTTCCGTTTGTGATAACATCTTTCTAACACATAGGAGGTGCCATGTTCACACCTGGTGTTCATTTATAACAAATACTGAATAATTGAAAATTACTCTTTCAATCAATCGTATATGAATTATTAAACATGTGTTGTGGTAACTATTACTTCCTTACAACCTGAATTCGTGATATTGGATAGAGGTGAACGGGAGCATAACGCAAACGGTTGTTTGGACGCTGGAATATCTCCTGCATATAAAATATCGTATTAGTGTATGTATGTTTGGTAACTTTAACTAATATGTACTACAAAAATTCTGACAACTTATATAGCATTCGAATATAATATTTTTTAACGCCAACTGTTTATATAATATCATACCATTTAGTGATATGACTTCGTTGGATGTTTCACCTATCTGACCGTTTATACTTCTACGTACATTTCTGTACTGTGATTCAACTGCTGCAACGAAGAACATTCAATACACGCGACTACTGATTTTAGCGGTGGTACGCTCGCAAAATGCAAAGACAACATATATACAAATGTTTATGTACAAAAAGAAACATTAAATCTCCAGAATCATACATACCACGAATATCGTTGATGGATCTCTTGAGCCTTATAAAATTGATACGATTTCTCCTAGCTTCTTTATATGTTGAAACTCCATCGTTGGTATCCATTATTCACCTGTTCCAAATCCGACAAATGCTATGTTATCTATATATACAACATTTATCTACCTATATGAATCTTTGGAGGGAAGAAAATTCAAATAATACTGACAATAGTCCGTGAATGAAAATATTTTAAATTTTTGGCGGGTGGGATTTTCAGTAGTACATTTTGGCCCAAATTTAAAAATTGATTTAATTGGGGACATGATAAATGCATCAATGATAGTTTCATAATATATTAATCAATTAATGTTTTGAATTCAATTCCGAAATATGCCAAAATGACTTTTGACAGTATAAGAAACTTCTACGGATTTTGAAACTTCGATTACATGGTACCCCTCAACAACATTTTGAAAACGTACACAAATTTCTTTTGAACAACGATTGTAATTTAACACTATGCCATCGTGTCATATCTATTGAATTATGTATAATTGTTTGTGAATTGTAATAGATATACCAAAGTAATATGATGTTCCAATATAAAAAACGACACAACAGCATCTGAAATACTACTCAACAATTACACCATCAACAATTTTAGTATATTATTATAATGTATAAATCCGTCAGTCACCTTACGTTTTGGAAATTCAATCAAACAGTCAACTATGATGATGTTTAACATCCAAATGAGAAAATTGTCTAATAAGGAACTAACCTCTAAATTAGATCGTACAGTAGACCAATATATTACACCGGCGTTTGTTCCTACCTATCGAATTCTTCAATGAATATCCCATTTCTTTGACATGTCGAATTCTGAGACAAAATGGTACATAATGTAATATGTATTGCTACATTACTTTATACTTGCACATACTGAATTGATGTGTAGTTTGTGGTTTGTTTAACAGTCTAATTTGAACATAAAATTTATATGTCGTATAACCATTATTTCTTGAATTTCTTATGAACCCCACGTATACAATTGAGATGTTGTGCACAGTACTTTTTATAGTTGTTATTTGATTAATTGATGACTACACCACAACATATATTGCTATGGCGTATGACATCAATGTCACCTTAATATTATATTATACTCTATTATGATATAACCTACCCAAACTATATAAAAATTAGGCGTCGAACTTCATTAATTACACATTATGGTCAGCTACGACTAACTATGCACATAGCTAGTTTAACGTCTCCATGTGCTGACATTTTTGTATATACTGTCAATGCATTTAGAAAGATATGATACAAACATTTTCGAGGCAGTAACAATGTGATTGAAGTTATTTTCTGATATTTAACTTGACTATTGTGAGTATGAACTAATTGATAAAACCTGTTACGTTATCGTACTTGTATGTCATATTCAATATACCTTTCTGATTATCATTCAGAGCTGTACAAATCTCGTATTATATATGATGCTAATAATATGAATATGCATAAATGATGACCCGTATTATGGTTGATAGTATCTTTTTGCAAGTGCGCTAGTTATTACTTTAAATACGAAAAATGCTTTCATATGACACAAATAACAAACATATAGTTAACGGAATCCAATATTTACCCACGCTAAATTAAGATTTATTTTATAATTGTAGATAACAATGATCAGAAAGAATCGAAACTTCATAATAAAATAACTTAAAATATAATCCATCCGATTTTATTTCAATATTAGTAAAATCTCCGATCATGAAGACAGTGATGGAGGACTGTCAACGAACCCAGCACCGCATGTTACATTGTACCAATTATTACTTTGCATTAGGACTCTCTGAATTATTGTCGCATCCATTACTATTTGTAAAAACATCTACGCGCTGATCTTCGCCGTCCACCTACAAAATGAGCAAATTATACACTATTATATACATGACCTACTTCTTATGACAAAGTTTGGCAACAGTATAATAATTAACTATATAAAAAAGGTACGAAGATTAATTGACCTTGTGATGTTTATTGTGGTACTCCACAAATTCAGCATTCATGATGCTGTCGTACCAATTCTTCAACAAAAGTCGCATGCGATATACGTCTTCAGCATCAAGGTACGATAATATGGAGCGGAGTTGCTTTGCCGACAAACCTTGACCATTTTTGAACGTTTTATCCATTCTAGCTGACAAAACAATGGTATACATACAACACATATTAGAATAAATTTCTTATTATATTTGAGACGTCCGTTATATATTCTCAATAACAAAGAACTATGCAATGAAGCACATAACTACTCTGAATCGTCAATCTATGACATTATATTGATCAGAATACAATATGATACATATTTATATAGGTAAAAACACATGAATACATACAATGATTCCATATACGCAATTAATACAATGCCATAATATTAGTACATTCACATAATAATTTTCATTCCTATCAATTAAAATTTTATATTTGGTATCTCCTTCGATTATGAGATGTTGATTTCGATTGATTCGTCTAATACGTATTCATTATAGTGGATATAATTGAAAATTATGTAATTCTATATACTATATATGCATATTATTATAATTGATATAATTGAACTAACAAATCTGGCACGTACTAAAATTTTGGGATTTGATATAAACCTACAATTGAATGGGCTACAGACATGATAAATTATAACATTTACTAAATATACTGTACAACCATGATACCTTCCCATAAAATAATTCCCAATTGTTCCACTGATATGTATAATATACCCAATACCAACCAAAATTATGCGCAAAGATAATTTCACTTCCTGATGATCATATTCGTTGATAATCAGCAAACAATGCTCCATAAAATAGTCTAACAATGAATAAAATCAAATGGTCTATTATGTATTTGGTATATAATGCGTGATAAGATTCTTACATTTAGCCAATGTTTACAAATTCGTATGAATAATGTTCCATTAAACATATTATACCTTGTATTCAATAATTCAATGTCAACTTTTAATGCAGCGATTTTAATTCCGTGATTATTTATCTAATTATACGAAAAAATTAATACAGTTCCGCATATCTTTGCAAATTTTCCAACATCCTACAACGATTGATTTATACTATTGTATGACGCTAATTGGAAATTGACACTGAAATTGGATTATTCTATGTATAAATTTGACCGTAATCACAATTGACAACGTCTAATGCGTTTGATAAGTATCTTGCTTTATATTGACTTGTGTAGATAATGAAAATTATATTCTCCCGTTTCCGTCACGAGTGTGTTGTGCATAGCTAAAAAAAACAATATATATACGTGTTGGGATTAATTAGAGGAATGTTGTAAATGTCTCAAGGATAAACTAATATACACTGTGCCTGGATTAAAATTTAATGCATCATATAAACCTCGACCACAATAGACACATACGCAAAATTAAAGTATAACTGCTCGTAACAAAAATAATAAAACTTATTTCTTTTATTTCAGACCTATAACATCTTTCAAACTATTAATTAAAAAGGACAACTGATTATAGAAAAATTCCCCTAATGTATACTTTAGAATCTCGTTAATGACGGATAAAAATCGACTAAATTGACGATTACGTAATTGTAATGAATAGGTGATGTGATCTTCTTCGTAAGATGTTTCTGAGAGACGTTCTCGTATATAAAACTTGGACATGTTTTATATTGACCACCACCTAAACTGAAGTCTTTCGGAAAAAAGATACATTTGCCACCTGAAAAACCAAGAAACTTACTCCTCATTATAGTTGGTTGTAACGAATAAAGGTGAAGCCACCCATCCCGTTCATTGGATGTACCATTCTTCAACCATATATTTAACGCACCCCCAATACTGTCTCTTATATTACTGGATGCAGCTGCAAGACGATTGTCCATAACTGAAATATGCCATTGCATAGTAAACCACCATTCAGGAAGTCGAATTGTATGGAAACTATTAGTTTTAGAGTTGAAGCATAGAATATTTTGACCAAATGCTCGATCAATGTTAGATAAATCTGCAAGCCAGTATATTGATCCATCCAAATGAACGTTCTTTGTGTACAACAACCCTACATCATAGACAGTCAACACAGGTAGTGACCACTGCATGCTAGATGTTGTGAACTTTGACATCCAGGTTTCGTGAAGCCTCAGATTATTTCTCCATAATATAATTATCGAATAATCTTTTGACTCCGAGTTGAAAGCAAACCCAGCGCTGTATAAATCTGTCAAGTTTCGAAAATTTTTATTCCACACTGCCATAAAATATATCAGATACAGAAATAACAATATATACACGTGAAGAAAAATAATACATTTACTCGTCAGTGGTGTCTGGGGCATGACCGTAATGTTCTGACCTGTAGACGGATTGCAAATGTAAAATATACGCACATTTGTTTGGGAAATGTGTTGCATGCAAATAAGTCCGTCTATTGTACCGACTAAATCAAAACGGTGTACGTGTGGCAATATGGGATGTGGCTTTATGAGGATCAATTCTTCCTCGGCGATGTAACTCCTTGACATGGTATAGAACGCCTTAGACCTCCAGAAGTCTGCCCCGATTTTGCATACCAGAAAATGACGTTGACGCCTCAGCTTCGATTCTTTGTTGTGCTCTTTAACAAATTCATCGTCCATTATGCTATCATACCAGTTTTTTGAGACCAGTCTCATCTGAAAAATAGATGCAGGGTCAATCAAAAACATAATGTTCATCATTATATATGAAGAAAGACCACGGTTATTATCAAAAAGAAGCTCCATGGTGTTGATACAGATGTATTGGTACTAATCTGCTATATCTCCAAGACTACGAACTCATATAAATGTCAACTCTGAATTACTAATGATGTATACTTTATACCAAATAATGGAGTATAATCACGCCATTATAATTATATCACATATTACGCAGCAATTGTCGATTACATCGTTCACCAAACTATAAAATGTCAACGCTTGTAGTAATACAAATCTCAATAAGGTATAAATGTGAAACGATTTTTTTACAATGTAATTGAGAAAGAATATTGTCAATAAACGCACATTATGAAAAATGCCTTATTATATACAATTTAATTCTAACTTATAATTTAAACATAATCACTAAACGCACATTATTCTGTTCTTCTACACCTTGGATTATATAATTATGCCGTTACGCATTTTCTACGTCGTTCGTATTGATCCGACAAATAACTACTTTATAAAAACGTAATACCTTATACTATCCAAGAACTTGACCTTCGATTAAGATTTAATATCAATACTTTAGTTTTTTAATATTTATCTATCAGCAATTTTGACCTTCAATGAAAAAATCTATAACGTGTCTTTAATTAATAGACTAACAATTCAGGAAATACTATCATGATTATACATTGACGGCACTATTTCAGACCAACTCCACCTTAATTAAAAATATCAGTCTCTGTCTAACCATGTCTAAGCCTCCTGTGAAATATAAAAACTTTATAAAATGTATCTCGATGTAAATCCCAAGAATGCATTTGTAAAACATGTCATAGTCTATTGACAATATAACAATATACTCATAATAAACAAATGGCAATATATCTCAAATTATACGAAAACAACGTACACATAATAAATATGAAGCAATGGATTGATGAATTACACAACATTTGCATATAACAATAACAAACTGAAACATATATCGTAGTCATCTAAGTACCACTATGATTTGTGATCTAAAACTTCGTCAAAGTCTCCACAAACTCAACGAAGTTATCTATGCCGAAGTCGTGTGTCATAAATGGAGTCATCAACTTGACGTTTACATTGCCAGCACCATCCATATAATAAATCCTACGACTGTACCTATAGTTTCGATTGTTCCTCATTAGCACACATGCGGCAAATAAAAACCTCTGGTTTGAGAACCCAAGATACTTTGAATCAGAAATTATAGGTGTCTCCGTATAGTGCAAATCCCAACGACAACTCGTCGTTGATTTTTCGTTGTAAAACCATATTTTGAATGTTCTCCATAAATCACCCACCCTAAAACATGTAGCTACAGACAACTGGTTATTGAAGACAGCAAATTTGAAAGTCAGATTCGGATGGTGTACAGGGAGGTCAATCCCGTAGAGTCTATTTTCAATCTTATTAAAACAAATGATTCTATTACCGATATCACCGCTTTCATATGAACCATTTGACTGCCAGAATAATTGACCATTCAAATGGTAACTCTGTGTGTGCCATGTACCGATGTCATACTCAGATATCAACGTCTTAGACCACTGCATCTCGTTGGTCGAGAATATGCTATAATGAGACTGATCATCGCAGTATCGAGACTTCCAAAATACAACCAGAAAATATGTGTTTGAACACACATCGAGTGCAAAACCATGTCTGATGACGTCTGCACATTAAAAATTAAAACGTAAATGATGTAAGTATAGTTATCTGTTTGTAATGCGAAATATACATGTCATCCACAGTAACTTACATTCATTAGATATAGTTACAGGCATCTTGGTGTGATAGTTCTGACCCGTAACGGGGTTACATATGACAAATGCACGTTGTCGTGTCCCATTAGAATATTCCAGGCAGATTAACCCATCAGTGGTACCAACCAATTCAATCACGCATCCTGGTGGAAAGTGGTTATGGATAGAAAGTAAACACCACTTCTCTTCCTCAACGTACTTGGTTGATTGAGTGAAGAATAGGCTGTATATAGGAGAAACTGGGTCAGGAACTACTTTACACGTCACAAGGAGCTTCACACGACGACACGATGATACTTTCGTGTGAAGTGTGATAAAATTATTATCGTTAATGCTAGCATACCAATTTTTGGACACAGTACGCAAACCGTAAAGATCAACTGCCTCAACCAATGACATAATCTCCATCATAATTTCATCAGGGAATCCACAACCATTTTCAAACAATGTTTGCATATCGCCTAACAAATAACAATGTATATTTGTCTTAACAACTTGACAGATAAAATGCATGAAAATGCTGCTTAATTTATACAACGATCCTAAACTGTGCGTGATTTCTGTCAAAGCCCCATATAAAATTAATGATTTCTATCAATACGTATGGGAACAAATCACCTGCAATTGGTAATTCCGGAAATCTATGAATAAAAAATCATTTACTGAGTTTTTGGAAAATCGTTTGATTACAAATGATTACAAAATGGTTACAACATCACTATAATAAATATATATTGGTTACATATTAATTACTAATTTAAATTAATGTTCAAAATAAATTACTGATTTGTGCCTAACGCTTTACATTATGTAAATTAAAACTTCTTAGAGCATAATGACTTACGAAATTAAAATCTGATTGAAGGGATATTAAATCGTTGACCACAACCTATCCATAAAACTGGAAAACAAAATTATATTACGTTTTTTATGCGGTAAATAGGTATGCAATGACATTTTAAAAAGACATTTACCTATGATATCATTAAAGTCAAATAATAATTATCATACTTGTATGCGTCGATTGATTCATAATGAAAAGAAATATGTTAATGAATTAAAAATCAAATATGAACTATCTTAATTTTATATGCAGATATGTGTTTACTTTGATTAAATTGTATTAGAGTAGACAACCTCATTATGAAATATGAAAAATTCTATATATAATCTACTACATCTATATATATCGCCATATAAATTAATCATCAATATTCAAAACAATTCCCTCCAAACAATTAAAGTTAGGTATTCGTATTTTTGTTCTCAGGAGTCGTGGTTAAATATGGGAAAAATTATACTTGGTAATTCACCCAATAAAATGCTGATTGACCGCTATATGGATAAACTTTCAAACCTGCCTATATTCTTAAATTAAAAAATACATTAAGCTGTAAACAGTGAAAATAACATAAGAGAAACTAAAATTTAGTTAATGAAGGATCAAACTCAACGAAATTTTCCACCAAAAAATCATAGGGAAGGAATGATGTGATCTTCTTCGTACATTCCATCTGCGAACCGACACAGTATCCAACATTACAACCAAATTCATAGTCGCGACCCTGGAGTTTGAAAGTCTTCGATGAAAATATCAATCTTCCATCTGAATATCCGAGATATTGACTCCCACTACAAATACGATCTTCTGGGAATTGCTTAACCCAATCATCTATGTAATTAACATTATCATTCTTAGTCCATACCTCATAATCTCTCTTAAGCGAGCTTATCTGTACACCTGATGTAACCGCTATACATCCGTTAAGAACAGATAGGTACCAAGTACCAGAATTTGAGCAATGTGGGAGTTTAATACTGTAAAATTTGTTCTCTATGCAGTTGTAACATACGATGTGGTTAACATCTTCCACAATTGAATATGATGAGTGTGATATCCAATATAAACAACCATCCAGCTGCACGCTTTTAGGAAAGAATAATCCAACGTCGTACCAACACATCGATGGATTAGACCATTGCATGTCAAGCGTAGAAAAGGTTGTAATCCATGATTCCTTGGAATTATCATCATTCTTCCACAATACACTAACATAAAAAGAGTTGGAATCGCGATTAACTGCAAATCCATACCTGATCAAACCTGCGTTAAGCAAAGCATTTTGTAACATCTTATTAATAGATAATAAAACATTTTTTTCTTTTTGTCATAAAAACTTACAGTGCCGTGGTGTCATTATATGTGAGTTTATTATCATATGCTGACCAGTTGCAGGATTAAATAGATAGAATAATCGTACGTTGTTGTCAGATGCATAGTGCAAGCAAAGTATCCCATCAATTGAACCCACAAAATCAAATTTGTGGAATGGCCCAAATTCGGGATGTGGAGCTAAATGACACCATTCTTCCTCCACAATGTATTTCTTCGATATTGTAAACATTATCTTAAATGAATTGTACCCAGGAACTATTTTACATGACATGATATGTCGTGCCCGGCGGGCTTTAGAAATCTTGTTGTGCTCTTTTATAAATTCTTTGTCATTGATACTGACATGCCAATTCTTAGACACAAGTCGCATCCCAAAAATATCTGCAGCTTCAATTGACGATAAAATTATGAACATGACATCATATGGAATACCCCGTTGATTGTGAAATAGTTTCTCCATATTATCACCGTGTTTAGGGATCCGTTATACCTGCGAGATGACCACACCGACCAATATATAATACGATATTATACTTCATACATAGTTAAACTAAAGAATGGTACTTTTAAAAAAACGAAATTAGAGAAAAAATACCTAATCACCTTATATATTGTATCAACTGGGGATGTATAAACTTCACAAATAAGTGCCGTTGTTCAGTGTGAACATGAACATCACAATCGTTTTAAACAGGAAAATAACCAATAAATGCCATGACAAACCGCGAAAACTAAGGTCACTATTATAGGCGAGGATTATGTCCAAATAATTATCAATTACTGTTGTATGATACATAATATGGACCAACTCATTGTCACAACGACGTGGAATCTATTCATCAATTCAAACAACCTTGCTTAATCCACGATCAGTATTCGATCCTATGTGCTTAAATCCCGTGCGGCATTCAATTTGACAAGCTTAATTTGTGCTCATTCTCTCGTATGCAAACATTTAATTAAAAGAAAAATGAATGCTTACCACCTATTTTACTTTTACAAAACTTCGACAAAAAGTATTCAATCGATACTGACAATATATTTGTAGCTTTTACCGACTTACTACCTATACAACCAGTTTCATATCTCAATAGTGTGCAAATACATACATATATGACATGTTTAAAACAAACTTGGAACATTAACATTAGGCTGATAACTGTTGAACAAAATACTCATATCTATTGATAATAGTATCTATCGATACAACAACACACCATAAATACAAACTATTCGTGTATATAGTAAAATCATCAATTGACCGAACCTAATTGTGATCAGGGATACAGTCTTCAACGTTATCAATGTCGTTAAATCAAGTTAGCAGTTTTACTTTTGATAATATGAAACTGAATCAATGCATGTTGACTATATATGGTTAACAGAAAATGTAACTAAAAGAGTAAATGTCATGACTGTATTTACTGAGATTCATTACTATTAATTTGATTTAACAATTGCTTAATCAACAATTAAAATTCTTTTCAACAACACTGATGGATTGTTCAAATGACAATCCAATACTGACAATTATGGATGTGATGATTATGTATTTAGTGATTAGTAATTTAGCAATAATATACGACTATGTTTGGCCATACTATATTTGAGACTATGTTTGACAGTTGAATAATAGACGACTGTGTTTATTGAATTAGGAATAATAGATGATTACGTATTTCTTTCCACACTTTTTTGACAATTGATCTACGAACAATCAGATTATGTTTGGCCAAAAAAAAAAAAAAAACCATTACAAACATTGGATAAGTACTTGTTAATTAGTTATTTCGGATGACCTCTAAACTATTTTATTTGAGATCGCGTGATGACATTCAACATTATGTTTTGTTAAAAGGTTTCGAATTGGATGTGGACATAAACAATTTGAATTGTGTCGAGTAGATAATTGAAATCCTGTTTTATTACCTTGCCTGCTTATAATACAAATGGCTCCATACCTTCATGATCATCGTACATTTAAACAATCCACGAAAAATTAATCGCCAATAACACGGTTCTATGACTCTTTGAGCGGCAGTTTTCCAAAGATGAACCCATACAAATTATCTACAAATAATCAGACTATGTTTGGCGAGAAAAAATAACGAACCATTAAAAACATTGGATAAATACTTGTTAATTAGTTATTTCGAATGACCTTAAAACTATCTAATTTGAGATTGCGTGATGACATTCCCCATTATGTATTGTTAAAAGGGTTCGAATTGGATGTGCACATAAACAATGTGAATTGCGTCAGTCAGATACTTGAAACATTGATATAGAACAATTATAAACATGGTATGAAACATTAACAGTAATTAAGATACAAATAACCGAAGAAAAAAAAAAACCATACATATAACAAATTCATCACAGAAACGCTACATCTCTTGCATTAAACATTCAACAACATAAAACATTCAAAATATCTGATATAGTTTGACAATCAGTATGTCCAAAAACTAACAACAGAGTCACAACAAAATATTGTCCACAACCTATGCAAGAAATCGCGATTAGAACATATAAAGAGTGTGATAATGCTCAGCCACATAGTTAATATAGAAACGCCTAGGAGAACTTCCATCTATCCTCCTGACCAACACAAAATCTCCCCCAAATAGACAAAGCATATCACGCTTACTGTCACGTCCTATGCAATATTCCGGTGCACAGAATAAAATACTTCCTATAGATCCGACAAAATTATAAACTTCTGGTACATAGTTATACTTCTCCAAAAGTACCATATCAGATCTTGGACTAAGTTCATTTCCACTAATCCATAAACGCAGAAAGGTTGAATTCAGTTCAATATCAGGAACCCTATTTATAGCAGCAATCTTATCATCGACAATTATTATGTCTTCAAGAGTGCCATCATGAGGGAATGACAACAGCTCTCTACTTATCAGATTAGAATTAGTGTCATAACATAATGTATAATATCCCTCAATACCGTCATATTCCATACCCATGCCATGACCCAGCCAAAAAAACTTCCCATTTCTATAAATGCTACGACTCTTAAGACTCTCTATACCATGAGCAAAAACCATTGGTTGTGACCATACCTTAGTAGTGGATGTCATATATGACAAACACGAGTGAGAAAAAACATAGTCACGTATAACTTCCCACACAACAACAACTGAGAAACAGTAGTGTACCTCATCATATGCAAATCCATAAGCCGTTGTCCCACACACTATACAAAATAGATTAACAAACGACAATACAAAAACATTTTGTCATAACACATATATAATTGAAATAAATATATTCAGTAAATCAGTATATGCATAATCCAAAATTACCTTGCGAGTTCCTTCGAGCGGGAGAAATAGATTGATACATCTGCCCAGTAAGTGGATTTGCCATAACAAACACACACCTGTTTTGCTGATCCCACCTTTGCAAACAAATAACACCTCTGACAGAACCCACTAATTCATAATCATGCTTAGGACCAATTTCAGGGTGTGGTATTAAAGTGGATTGCAAAGGATAATCCTGCAACTCTTGTGAAATCAGTATAAGTGTTTTATCATTTTTTATGTTCATTGGAGATTCACCTTGGATGATAATCTCTCTTTCAGCCTTGGGGCCAAACCTAGTGTAGTAGTCTATAAATTCACTACTGCGAATGCTCTCATACTAATTTTTAGACACCAAACTCAGGCTAACAACCTCTAAACAATCTAAGTATGACAGAATCATAAACCAGATCAAATTGGGATATCCATCCTCAGTATCAAATAGCAAAGCCATACCGAAATCAACGTCCACAGATAAAAACCTAAACAAAAAAATATAAAATATAACTCAATGATCGATTTCACGAACAACCATATAACAGAACTAAACGACTAATAAATAGAACTATATAACACACATGTTTCATGAATTTGGAGTGGTACGACGAATATTAACCATCAGAATAGTATAACAGAACAAACTTACCGACGATAGACGAATAGCACCGGAATTTGTGAAGGAAGCGAATAAGTGTATAAATCCTAACTCTGCAACACAGCTAAACTGAAGGAAGCGAATAAGCGTATAAACCCTAACTCGTCTCTTTTCTATTTGTTCGTAAATGGGCTTTTTAAAACAGGCCGTGAATATATTTATTCAGTTGCCAAAAAAAACATCAGTTGGCTATCAATATATCAGGGTTTCCGGAAAAAAAAAATTCAACAACGCTTTAAATTATACCAACATTAGAAAATACCTATGAAACTAATAAATTGATTCGACTACAGATACAAATTAATTTGAATTGCCTAGTTACCAAAAAGAATTGTTTCAATTGTATAGACAGTCTTCTAATTTTCATTCCATATCAAACATATTTGGTAACTAATGGGAAATCATTATAAATATTTTTTTACGCCTTTACCATATTTTAATATTACAATCTAAAAACAGATACAAATTAATTTGAATTGCCTAGACTTTAAAGAAAATTGTTTCAATTGTATATACAGTCATCTAATTTTCATGACATATCGAAAATCTTTGTTAACAAACCATAATCCATTATAAATATTTTTTTTCCCTATACCATATTTTAATATTAAAATTAAAAAACAGAAAGATTTACCAATCAGATTAAATACACAAAACTCCATTTAAAATTGTCGACTCGATATGAACAATCATATAATACAGAATGCGTGTGATTAATTAATTAATGTACTGTAACCATCAAAATGGAATGAAATAAATGTAGTCAAATGTCCATTCTTTATATGAATTATGTAATTAATTTCCTAATAAATATCAATAATATGTTCTGCGGTAATTATTCTTGTATAAACAACATAATGGAATAAAGAATTAATATGTCTAATAATGAATTTAAATTATGCTTACCGTGATTGAATAGAGACAAACAACTATTTGTCTTTTAGTTACCGTGATTAAATTATGCTTACCGTGATTGAATAAAGACAAACAACATAAATTATGCTTACCGTGATTTATTGTAAATTGTGAAACTGAAACACAAATTACGGCTTAACCTTATGCATTCGTTTATTTATGCGAAATAATTGCAATGTCGGTCTATGTTGACAGCATGTTTCCACTCAAAGAAATTAAATAAAACTTCATAATTAAAAACAAATAGAAGAATGACTAAATAACTAATACAGGAATTCTCCTGCAAATACACATTAACTTTAATTACCTAAAAAGTAAAATAATGTTTATGACATGAGGATAGTTGGACTATAAAACAATTTCGCATAAGAATTAAAAATTCATCCCATTTGCATAAAATCCATCCGAAAATTCATCCACCATTCATCCACCAATCTATTACAAATCCATCACCATTTCATATCATGCAAATTTAGTATTATCCGAGACATAACATATCTAACCTGAAAAACTAAAAAAAGAACTGATGGAAGAATAGATATGTACTTTGCTAAATAATCCAACAGCATATATTATATGTACTTAAACACAGAATTCGACAATATTCAACATATTACAACTTGGTATTAAAATAAAAGAAAAAAAATGAAATCGCTAAACAGAGTATACTAAACTAAAAATACAGATTCATCCCCATCTCAACATATCAAAGTCCAGTGGTTGATGTCTCCATCCTAAACTCCCCCATTTACTATGGCGCCTCTCAATTATGTTATGAAAAAATCCGAACTCATGATCAATCCGACACCTTAAGCAATCATTCGGCAAGTTGAGGTCGTCTTCCTCCTCAATGAAAAACCATTTTCCATCAGCAGGCCTCCAGTGATTTTTGCACTTCCTACCAATGCATAGTGTGTTTCTAGATTCAACGGCACGGTTGGTTATAAAAGTCTTATTACAAAAAAATGCCCAAATGGCTTTCCTACATTCAACGACACATTTTTCGTTTCGCAGAAATTGGAATAATTCAAGGCAGTCTGTATATTGTAGTTTACTGAGCATATCAGATGTGAATGTATATATACCGGATAAATGAATAAGGCAAATAGCATATATAGCAGGACGGTGCCCTTCTTCTGCAGAACGGATTATCAGATTGGTCTCCGCAACTCCAGTGTGTAGATATTTGAAGAAGAGAAACATACCCTTGCGGAACATCGCATCTGGATTCCCATTACGTACACATAGATTGAAAAAGGTTTCCTTTTCCTTCGACATGGGGTCCCATTGATCAAGCGTAAATTTGTTCATATCAACTGACCTCAAAACTGTACTGTCGCGGCAGAGGAAACGGCATTTGACACATGTCTTACATAGGTTGACTAAATCTTCAACATCAACCGACCCAACATACTTAGCAATGTACATAAGAAGTTCCTCTGGCAATTGGATCAATCTCGATGGCTCAGAAGAAGACGATGATGATGTTATCTTAGCACACTTCTTCATCGGTTCCATTCTGTGAAGTGGAAATGACATTCGTTAATAACAGAACTTTGCAACTTTTTAACATTAATATATAGACCTGAATCGTCATGCCCCACATGAATCAACGTGTTTCTATCCTCACACCGTCGCGAACATAAAGACTCATAACTTACCCTCGATACATGAAAGGTCACATCGATAGTTTAGTAATTGACTGTTTTAGCGAATATTTAATGAACCAATTTTGTTTAAATGTGATAATCACTCTAATATTGATATTGGTCCACTTACATTTTAAATTATAAGCCCAAAAACAGAGATTGGTACATATCTATTTTTTGGCCCAATGTTGGTAAAATATGCACCATTCACACTTCTGATAAAATACATATTTAACATAAAATCAATTGGCAAGCCCTATTGATGATGCACCCATGACGATTGATTATTGCAAAGAATTTATTTGCTATAAAATGAATATTACAAAGTCGATCTATTATTTATCCATTATGCTATTTTCATCTAAACTTCATTCGTTACATATGATTATTGCACACAAACCAAATGAAGTATACTTTTTTCAAAATAAAAAACACAATTGGTTATATATTCCTGTTAATGCACCCATACGGATTTCATTTGTTATTGTAATTTGTACAAAGTAGTCATTTTATTGTTTCAAAATTGGGTAATATGTATATATTCTTTCACAACCTAAATCTTCGTAAAAACCAATCTTGTCGAACTTATATATATTAAATATTATAAGCCCACAAAATATAAAAATTAAAAAACTTTAAATGTCATTTAAAATTACGAACAAAAGCATAATTCATAAATCTATTAATAAAAATTGGTACGTAACAATATCCAACACATTGACAAAAATCATAACTACTTGATGCACGATGCACATTTGATCATAGACTCAAAATCGGACCTTCGAAAATTGAAACATAGCAAAATATTTAACATATGAATAATTTGGTAGTGTGCCTTGTATAGTCTTCGTAAAACATCTTCTTCGATAACAGAACATGATATCACGTTCAGATCCTGCGTTCCTTGAACGCCTATCAGATAGCACCATACCATCTTCTTCAAACCCTATAACATCGTGTTCCTGGTCAAGATTGTCTACCTTTATATAGTGCACTAACCTAAAATCAGCTAAATCATCCGTTCTACTGACCCACAAGTTCATCAGTACTCGTTGGTCTGATATAAGATGGCGAAACACAACACCAATTTTGTTATTAACAACAGTGATATACTCAGGGAACCCGTCATCTATTAGCTCAATATCGCAGGTGCTAATATTTTTTACCCCAGTATTGTAGCACATAATAAAATGCACGAGATCATTGTCTTCCGTAGGCCTCACACCAGTCCAGTATATCTTGCCTTTAATATGAATTGTTCTTTGATACATTATTGTGTCAATATCATGTGGGCATTCAACAGGAGACAACCACTCATAGTTACACGTCGAGAACTGTGACACCAATGAAACCTTATCTTGGGAGTGGGCCTTCCACATCAAAACAATCACAAACTTACCATTGAATGAATCAAACGCAAATCCGTAAATAACTTTGCCTATCAAACATATAAATATACAATATAACTATGTTAGATCAATATGTGTATATAGTGAAAACAGTGTTTCAACAGAAATATGATAGACGTATAATATCTTAAATACCGTCTTTGATGTCACGACCAGGTGAAGTTGTCTTTATCATTTGTCCAGTAAGAGGATTACACAGGACAAATTCATAAAAGTTATCCTCGTTCAACTTTTGTAGACACAACACACCGTTAATAGCACCAACTAATCCATATTGGTGAATTGCGCCTATGCTTGGGTGAGGGACCAACACGGTGTCACGATTCTCAACAGCTACATCAGTTGGACTAAGCATCAAACTCCTGGCTTTAAACGAATCATCTCCAAGATTGCACACACCCTCCATTATAAACATAGTAGATGACATATCACCGTATACAGGATTCATATCACTTCTGTAAGATATATCAAACGACATGATGAAAGATTATTTGCCATACGTCAGACCCCTTCATACATAAAACATCACCAAATAGATGAAATTTATAATATAAATATGGTGTATTACCCGAGTCAATCCCTTATCATATGGATGGAACGAATATGCAGACGTGATAATTAAAAAATTAACCATACCTTTCCGGTAGCATGCAATCTCCAACGCAACTTTGATGTGTATTTGTTGAGTTATATTACCCGAACAAAACCCCTTAGATCCAGATAACTTGCTTGCTTGAACATATGAAGAGAACGCAATACCAAAAAACTTCTACATAAAAGGAAATTTGTAACTCGAATAAATAAACTAACAAAATATATATACAACACTTCTTGAGTGGGTCTGACTACCAAGCTTATTGATAAATACTATATTGTCAATAGTATTTATGATACACTTATATTTTTTTAACCATAAAAAAAAATCACGAAGCCGTTACGAGACTTGCGCTCCAATTCGTTACCTATCTAAAGTTATGATTTTGGGCTATAATTCGAATAGGATTATCTTGCACTGAATTTTTTTAATCAGTAAAGAAAAAAATGCAGCTGTTACGTGACTTGCGCTCCAATTCTTTAACTATATTAATTTATGATTTTGCGCTCCGATTTGAATAGGATTACCTAATTAATATGCTTTAATTTATCAATTAATTCGCATTAATAAGTGTACGTTGTTATTATATTAATTTGAAAATGTTAAATTAAATCTATAATTGATATCCTATTAGAATGTTATTTCGTAGTCTGAAACAATGGAAAAATCCCTTCAAAATCACAACACCTTCAATTTTCATTATAAATTAACGGAAATATATTCGATGCCGATTTTTTCAATCAACCAAATAAAAAATATTCATCCTTTCGGAAATAGTTAACAACCAACCACAATTATTCGAGTTGACCTAAATGACCTATCATATTAAATTATACTGATAAATATATATGGAAAACACAATTTTTAATATCAACATATTCCACCCAAATATGGGTGCAATCAATTGGGATATTAAAATCTTGATCTGTCAACTACATTGTCAAAACAACATTCACGCACGCATTTTTTTTTTAAAAATTTCACGAATGATGCAATATATCTTCCTTATTTTATGCGGAGAAATTTGTGCGATATATCTACCCCACATGGGTATTCATAATTAACATAATGTTATTTTACCATATACAACAGCACTCTATATTACATTTATTACTAAGTAATTATTTATAACTTCACAATGCAAACACTTCAGCCCATTTTTTATTCGAATTGGAATTTAACCATAAATGACATATGTATTGTGGCATTAATTATGGCCCAATGTATGTTGTGTGTCCATATAAATTTATGACATTGTTTCTGACATTAAATATTACCATCATCCTAAATTTCGTTGACAACAAATCATACCATGGCATTGTCGTTACATACATATTTATAATCAATCAACACCAATCGGTATTGATAATGGCAATCAACTTCATTATTCTAATTAATACAACAATTATAAATGAAATATAATATATTCGTACAGAATTAAATCAAATAACAAATTCAAACGCTGGTGGGTTGTATATCACCATCCTAAATATATAAATCTGTTATATCTATTTCTAAGACAATGATCTTATATTTAGGATGATGATATGATTCTACATTATTGTTTGCCAGTAAATGTTTTGAGCAAAACATCGTCGTATGTATACTTCTATATTTGAAGTTACAAATCAATATGCCATACCAGACAAATGTATGTGCCTAAAATCATTATACTATATTCAATTGGTTCCCTCTATTACATTTATTAAATATTAAATATCCGTTATAGTTATATATGTCATTAATTGAATGATAACACATTATTCGACATATACTATATAGTCATGAATAAACTTATAAAAATTTTATTGATAATACTTCGATAACACACTTATTCATAAGAAAACAAAAAAAAAAACATTCTGAACAATAAGTGACATAATTATAAAGCATACTAAAAGTAAATCAACATCATTGCATCCTAATCCTTCTCAACCTTAATCTTTTTCACTGCAAAATCGTCGTTGACAGGCGAATTGTCACTTGACAGATACGATGAAACTTCTGTGGATGATCTTTTATTAACGGACGATGTTGCAGACACATCAGGAGACGTGAGATCCTCGAACAGGATTCTTTTGCCATCAACATCAAACACACCGGTCTTCAGGCTATCCGGCGTATTGTACATCACCTAAACATTAAACATCAATTAATATATAATTCCTTCAAAAACGCAATTAGAAATGATGATTTCACATACCTTATCATCCGCAATGTCTGGAGTATTAGCATCATTCATATCCTGCCATTACATTTAGATTTTTTTCCAAGTTAAACGCACACCATTTAGTATTACACTGTGAATTGCTCGACATAAAACACATATAGGAAAGTAATACAAAATATTTATCAGTGAAGAACCTTCAAATTAATGTCAGCGACGACATCTGCAGAAGTATTCCCATATAAAACCAAGAAACGATCAATAACGGACTTGTCGTCAGACATTCGCATAACAGTGAAAGATGGATTCATTGAATTCTCGTATGCACGAACTTTTAACTTGAATATAATTTGTTTGCCAAGAAAGAGATCAAACTTTTCAGGAGTTGCAGATGGATCATCACCAGTCTACACATACATAAATCAAATAGTCTGAGCATTTATACATAACCACGATTCTAGTTATAAATGATTTCAAAAGAACTTTATTAGAAAAATGACCCAATCATAATATTGACTAAACATGTATACCAGAGGTACAGATTTTCGGAGCTGATCCGCAGAAATACCAAGGAACTTTGTACAATCCCGATCAAAAACAGTAACAATTGCAGATCCTGTATCATCAATTATCATAAGTTGAATTTTGTACCTATGGAAATTACAATACAACATCTTGATGTCATAATCAGCGATAACACAATTTAATTTACTGTATATTGATGTTATATAATATATTGAATTAAAAAATAAAAATAAACCTTATTTGGCATGAAGAAACAAACATTTCGCATTTTTCACAAGAATACCCAGATCCATCTGGCGTAACTTTCTTTGCACATTTTTTGCAACTCTCATAAAACCATCCTTTGTCTGTATCAACCTTCAGTACACGTGCAATAACACAGTGAACACCATTATCAATAGCACCATACAGTTCGTCGATCGGTACGACCGGAATACCAACGAATGGATCTTCAGCATCGACTGGGGACAATAGAGGAGATGAAAGGGTTGCATTGCATGGAACACGGAACTCTGTTGGTTGCAGCTTAGACGCAAACTCACGTGCAACTGCTATGTCTGGATTAATCAACAGTCGAGTGGCGTACATTGAATTTGTCAACTGTGGAACATTGTTAAACTCTTTCACCCGACACCATTGCATGATTAATATTACCGAACCATTATTATAACCAGACATGAAATCATGAATCTGATCAGCATATCGGCCCCAAAGCGTAGCAGATATCCTGTTATTCCTGCATATTTTTTGTTTTTTGTCATGAACTAAACGTTACATCTCTACACCTTAATTGCATGTCACTAAGCATTAAATTGAATCAATATAGTAAACACTGTTGACGTACTGATCATCCTCTATATCCAGTGAAATTCTTCTGTCTCCACTATTTGTTTCGATCATAGCGGAAATCCCACAAAGTCGACCAATCACATCTACAAAGACAAAAAAATGTCAAAATATACAAATATACATATGTATATCTAAAAAATACGTGCTTTATCCATACTCCATTAAAAAATACGTGCCTATTAAACATTTGGAATCAAATTGCTCAGCTCTAACAGTACTTATTGGAGTTAGTCGGATTCCATAACGGTCAATAGATCCGTCGTCCTCAGTTTTAGCCAGACGTGTACTGAATTGAAACACCACTTTATAATCGTGTGGAGTAGAACGAAATGATCCAGTATTGGACCCGACACCAAACTGCGAAATTATGTATACAGCCCCCTCTTTAATTGTATTTTTGAATTTCTTCATGAACAGACTTTTCACGGTCGCGCCAATCGTGACATTCTGCATTTACATTATAAACAAATAAACTGATGCAGAACTCCATAAACATACATATAAACAGGTCAATTGCTATACCTCACAGTCACATAGCACCATCTCGAGACTTCCTTCCGTATCAGGATTAGGGTCCTTTCCGTATGGTCGAAGGGACCAAAGCCGAACCACGCGAACCTTGATCTTGTAATTCCCTCCTGGCCGTATGGGACCTATAGACCTAACACTGTCATAAGTAGCAGCCATTTTCAATACACAAATAAGCTTATTAATTGGCACACTAAAAACGATCCTGATATTTGTTGTGCTTCCCATCTACGTTAGTATGAAATATATACTATACAAACTGCATAATCGTAGGCGCTAATTAGTATATGTCATGAATGTGTGTATTAATGTGATATTAAGCAGCTATGAGTTTTTTACATATGATGTCTGCCAATTGCTTCATTTGTATTCATCCTCATTATGTCCATCTTCACACTGGCGAATAAATTCCATATATATCACACACCAAAATTAATTCAGATACAACCAAATCAATGCACATCAATGCACATGACATGGATCCGAATCATCCTTTGAAATCATTCGTTAACTCTTGAATATTACATTTTGGTGTGTGACGAAATGCCATATTGGGTGAAGCATTTAAGCCAAAAATTAATTTGTGCCACATGGCGTTCGAGCAATGATTTGAGGCCAGACACGTGTCAGCATATGCTCCATGCACTCAGCTTTTATATATTATAATAGATTAAGTCAGTTTGAGTATTTTTTTGGAAATTATTATATTTGACTGACGTCTCATTTATTATAATATGAAATAAATTTATTTGAATATGGAATAATTTGGTTATCACATGTAAAAATTGGATAATTGATATATCATTGATCCATAGATTAGTATTGATATAACGTTTTCTTAATTTGGAATTTTTTTATATTTACATCTATCATGCTAATTGTAAATTGAATCCGCATTTATATGCATTTAACCAATTTAGAATATCAAGCATTATCTCCAATTTTGAAATTATCATCTTCAAATCAATTTGAAATAAATATGTATGTACTGGCTGATTCTCTTTCATCCTTCCCAGTTTCTCTATGCTCTCTAGCTTGAGTTCCTTCCTTCCATGATTATTCTGTGTTTTCTTTCACCCTCTTCTGCTTTACCAATTAAGATAGAATCAATTTCCTAAGGAGCTTTTGGGTTCTTCACTTCTTCGATCACCTTCTTCTCATTTATCGTGGTTAATTGATTTCTCATATTATTTGGACATACAGACCACTATCTGAATCAAAACTAATGTTCATTGTGCTATGTTTTGTCATGATTTTATACTAACGTTGATGATTTTGCTGATTAGTCATCTTTACCTCGTGTCAGAAAAGTTGAAAATGGATGAAAATGCTCTAGCGAAGAAATCCTTTTAGTTATTGGTGTTCCCCAAGGAGAAATAGGATGTATTAATTATTGTACCTTTGTAGAGAGTAGTCATGTGTATGTTGGCGCCATGGCAAAACCAAAGTGGGTGGATGTTGTCATTTAGAAGACTTGTATGCTTTGGAATGTATTGACTAAGATTGGAGTTAGTACTATTTTGATTCACTTGCAATTGTTAACAAGACTCATCTAGGGTATTAATTTCTTGCTTAAGGAAGATTATATTGTATAACATTATATAATTGTTGTTCAATTCAAAATAATATACCACTTAAAGTTCGTTATATCTTTCTATTCTCAAGTGTATGGATTCCTTTGTTTTTTTATTCATTTCAAATAGATCTGTGACATTAAAAATGTGACATATCCGATGTATTTCGGCCAATTATTTTATTTATAACTTGAGTTTTTTTTATTCATTTCCAATTTTGTAACACACACATTAATCGGGTTTGGATCAGTCAGTTGCCTAATTCAAAATCAAATTACAATTCATTTACAATTGCAACAATTCAATATATTTCCTTTTCATTATTTTACAAGTAAGAAAAACTTTTATAGCCATGATAAACAACAAATGGCTAATCACTTATAACATTAGCATTTTTATTTTTTGAATTAAATTAATGAAGTCAAATATGGATTTGAGAAAATTTGGAACGAGATTGCCCGTATGGGAATAAAATATACAGCAAATTGAATTGTCTGGGTTGCCAATATATATAAATCAATTGGGAATCCAATTTGATGTTACGTTCAAGCATTAATTTTTAATTGAATACAATCGAAGATACACTTCTAATATATAACCATAACTATTTTTTTCAGTTCATTCAAATAAATAGTTTTGTTTGGCTCTTTGCATGTGTATTTTATTATTTATTTTGAAACAAAGTTTATGTCAAAAATATACGTTAATATGTGATCAACTATCAATTATGAATTATATAATTATATATAAATTATCAAAAATATCCATTTAAAACATACACGTCAATATCAATTTAGATAAGAAATATAAAAAATGATGCCAATTATGCAAATCATTATATAATTATAATATACAAAATAGTATGGTTGAACCCAAAATCACGTGTAAATTTGCATATCAAATACTAAAAGTATTCAAAAAATAATCATTTGGGGACAAGTTTAATATGATGATTTGATTGGATTCTTTTTTCATACGAATGGATATTTGTGAGATCGCGAAGTTTTCAAATTTAGTTTTGGATGTTCCACAATAGAAGTTTTTTTTTTAGAATTTTGATAGATTTTTAAGCTAGTTTTAGACCAGTATTAGGAGTTTTTGGGTTATAAATTTTAAAAATTAGTGAACTCGAAAATTTAGAATTTTAATTCTCATTTTTTAAATCCCCATATTTTATTTGGCTTGTGGTGAAAATTTGGGAGAACACAGTTTAAAATTTTATCTGAGTTTTTTTTTATACTGCATGATAATCTAGAAAATGGACAAGCTTACCTAGTTCAACAAATGTGGGCTGCAAGAGCGACTTGATCGTCTAAGTACCTGCAAGAACTTCACAGGGGGGCCCTGCGAAGAATACTCCGACACTCAAGTTAGTGTATGAGAGATGTAAGAGCAAGATTAGTGTATGAGAGATGTAAGAGCAAGAGAATTCTGAAAGGTGAGAAGTAGCTAACCTTAGTCTGCTGGGTTGAGCTCTATTTATAGAGCAGGGGGAGAGTGGTGGCCAGCGCGCGGGGCGCACCACGTAGCCAGGCACGATCTCCACCAGCGGTAGTGGTGGAGACCGAGATTTGCGGGACAAGGCAATCGTGGGTGATTGCGTGTTGCGTTGCTGGGCGGGCGCCAGACGACTGGAGAACATGGGTATGACCAAGTCCGAGGCCCACGATCTCCACCAGCGAGGACTGCGGAACAAGGCAGTCGTGGGTGACTGCGTGTTAACTTGGGGGCGTGCACCATGACCCTGGATGGATCACGACCGCCCCTAAGTGTGTAGAGGGCACTCATTTGGCTCGAGTGCGCCTTGCCAGGCTTGGAGGGGAGAAGAGGCCCGATTCGAGGGCCACTTAGGCGTACGCACAAATAGTAATGTATCACAAGTCCCTCCTTAAAGAAGTCTACGAGCGCGTTCGTAGTACCATCTCTTAAGGCGCGCGGGGTGATAGGTTTGGAGCGCGTGCGATGGAACCAATGCCTGGGCCATGTATGCGTTTTAGGCGAACGCCCAAAATGTACAGGAGTACTTGTCCCCCGCGCAGAGGGAGCATTAGGATTGGGGGGCGCACCGCAGGAATACGGAAAGACAATGTGGCCATGGCGGGCGGCCATGTGGTAGGTAGCGCTGTCTTGTCACTGACACGTGTCGCTACCTGGGAGGCCAAAAATTTGAAAAAGCAGAAAACGCCTCGGTTGCTGCGTAAGTGAGGGTATTTAAGGCCAATGTGAAATGCTTCCCACACTTTGCCGAGTTAAGTTGCCGAAGTTGTGTAACCGCCGCGGGATTTAAAGCACGGTGATCGTGAGCGAGAATCGGTCTGAGTTCGACAGTACTTAGTAAGTTCTTTCACTCTCCTGTGATGGGTTTCTATGGGATGTTCGTGGGTCTGGGTAAGAATCGCCGCGAATGTGTCGCTGCGTCGTGCTTGTCGCGATATGGTGAGTCGAAACAGGGTGGGGATTTGAAAGAGAAAACTTTTTTGTGGGCTTGTAATTGCAAATGCATGTCTTGTTTGCACGAGTGTTCTTGGGGATTTAGGGTTTGGTCCGCATCGTGCGAGTGGGGTTTTTGGGTTCTGGGTTTTTTGAGTTTGTGTATGCCGCAGTCATGAATGTTCATGAGTACTCTAGGTTTGCTGGGCTTGTGTTCGCCGTGTTTATGGGTGTGTATGGGTTTGAACTCAAAGAGTCCTGGGGTTGATGAGTGGGTTGGGTATCGGCGCCGGTCGCCTCATCTAGAAGAATGATTAGGCCGGGCGGTCGGGTTGTCGGGGAATGTTTTTGGGGATGGCGAGCTATATTTGGCCATGTACTGACACTTGCATTTTTTGCAGGTTGTGAAGAGAGGGGCAATTGATTATTAGGGCGAGAGCCGCAAAACGTTTCAACATTCAAATTCTAATACTCATGCGTACCATGGCTTCAGGTACATCCTAATCCCTTATGCTTTGAATTTTACTTGCTAGCTTTAGAGACCATGGTGGTCCTTAGGGAGTTAGAAGAAGGCGAAGAACTGAGTAGCGTTAGTAGTTTGACCACACAGGGGAGTAGCTCAGTGGATATAGAGGTGGCGCGCTGTTCGTTAGACGAAGCCGAGCGAAGGGCGACCAACTTGCTAGCTAGGCGGGCGCGTAGTGTGAAGGGCACGCAGACGCGAGCCGATGAAGTGACGAGCGTATATAGGGGGTATTGGGATTTGGTTGTCTATAAACCTGTAATTATGTCAGAGACGACCGAGGAGGAGTTGGAGTTGGAGATATCGGGCGGCCCGGGGGAAGAGCCGGCCGGAGTGTTAGATGAGCTGATCGGTAACCTGTCGGGCTCGGCGGCCGAAGGGGAGAGATTGATCCTGGCGCGAGAGCCAGTGTTGTGGGATGCCTGCGAGGGGTGGGGAAATCCCGAGGTTAGGGCGATTGTGGGACCGTCGGCGGAGCGATCGAGATTTGACAATGACGGTGAGCTGGAGTCAGCTCAGAACACGTACTTCGGGCCGGGTTCTGGCAGGGAGGCGAGCGGTATGGTTGTGGGCGTCTGGGACGGCGACAACTCGCTCGGGTGGACCCACCGGCGGGGGTTCTCGTGAATGAGGTCATGTTACGAGATTGTGGCGTTGATGTTCCTTTCACCGACTTTGAGGTCGATGTGCTGAATCACCTTGACTGCAGCCCGGCGCAGCTGATGGCAAACGGCTGGCGGAGTCTGAGGTAGCTGCAGTTTGCAGCGTGGGCAGTGGCGTAGAGCTCACTATAAAGTTATTTTTATATTGGTTTTCTGTGAAGCCCGGGGGCCCCGGGCGTGTGAAAATACAAAGGAAAGGTGGCAGTTTGCCCGGGTTTCTTGCGGGCGTCAGCAACTGGAAAAATTGGAAAGATCGGTACTTTCCCATCGTGCAGAATGGGTTGGGGCGCCCGTGGTGGGCGAGGGAAGAGGACGACTGTCCTAAGTTTCCTGTTGTGTGGTCGGATGCTAAGATAGGGGTGAGCCCAATCAAGCACGAGCATCTCAGTGATGAGGAACAGGCGCCTTTGCTCGTTTTATCGGCATTACGAGCAATCATGTAATATATTGTTTTATCCCTTTAACTGATAGCAGGTTGTAGGTGCTTGAGTGTGTTATAACCATTGTGTCTTGTTTTGCAGCTTTGACCAGGGCGAAGAAGAGGACGGCCGAACAAGCTGCGGCGGCCCAAGCTGAGCCGGCGGGTAGCCTAGAGTCGGTTGCATAGGTTTCTTCACCAACTCGGGTGCATGCTCCTTCTGCGCCGTCACTGGCCCCCGGAGTTGGGCAGAGGGCTTCAGGGCCTTCGTCGTCCCGCCCGCCAACACAGTCTAGTGCCGCGGCAGCGGGGCGGCAGGGCGAGCAGGCGTCAGCGAGTCCGGCCAAGAGGAGGAAGGGCCCGCCGGTTCGGGCGCTTGGTGGGATGAGGAGGGCTCACACTGCTGCCACTGTTGATGCGTCCCCATCTAACAAGGGGAAGAAAAGTGTTAAGGACAAGGAGAAGGCGGACGCTGCTGTAGGGAAATCATAGGGTCGGCGCAGCGGAAAAACACGGTAAATTAAAATTTTTGGCTTCCCTATGATTCCTTCCAGGATCCACTATCTACATTTATATTAGTTAAAGAAAGAGATTTACCAAATTTCAATCGGTGCGGATGAACTTGCGAATTGAGAAGTCCACTCCAAGTGTCCTTCCTCTGCCGGTGATCCACACGAGCAGTTTGGCAGATGCCTAGGTGCTAGCCTCCTTCACTTCTTCCCAAGTGAAAACGGGAACTTTATCTACGGGTCTTGAATGTTCAAGAACAGTTCTTGAACACTCAAGAACAAACGGTAAGACTTAAGAACACTTCTTGAATCTTCAAAACAAAAGTGGGAAATTCAAGAGCCCTTTCTTGAATTCCCAAGAGTGGCGCAAAAACAAACACACAAAACCAAGTGTTTTAGGGTTTGGGTCGAAATTCTCTCTCTAAGAGAAGAACTTGACTTTCTCTCTCTAAAACTAGGTAGGCGACTTTCTTCTCTCTCTAAGAGAATGAACTTGGCGATTTTGTCTCACAAAATTATGCCTTCCTTAGTCGACTTCCCCTATGTATGTGTGCTTATATAGCTTCTCATTCCTAGAGTTTTGGTTTCACTAAACCATTTAGTGAATTCCTCAAATCTTGGATAAGGATTCCCAATATATTTGATTTATAATATTACACTAATATTACAATTCAAAAACCTAAGGCCAAATCGAAATCTTGGCCTTCAAGATCAAATCTTGAAACCAAATCTTGATTCCTCAAATCCTATTGGTCGGAATGAGTCATGAGGATTTAAATTTACAATTAAAATATTACCTTAATAATTTTAATTAAAATCGATTTGGCTCATATCTTAAACTCAAAACGCAAGAACAAATCTTGCACCCCAAGACACTAAGATAGGCGACATCCTCAAGAAGGGAATTCCATAACAACCCAAACTCTTAGGTAGTTATATCCTACTTGTTATCTTTTAAGATTATTGAATTAAAATATTACTTTAATATCTTTAATTCAAATCCAGAATCTTTTCAAAAAGATAATCCTTGAATTCAAATTCATTATTGAATTAAAATATTACCCTAATATCTTTAATTCAAATTTGAATCTTGAATTCAAATTCCCTAATAATATTGAATTAAAATATTACCCTAATATCTTTAATTCAAACTTTGAATCTTGAAATCATATTTTGAATTCAAATTCAAATCTTGTTATCTTTATTTAATTAACAAAACATTTTCATTAATTAAATAAGACCAAAAGAGGCGCCACCCCCATTATCTTGTTATCCCAAATATTAGTGATTTTAATAAATTAATAATCTCCTAACTTTTAGGAAATCTATTTAATTTATTATTCCCTAATATTTTAAACAAGAATTTAATTGTAAACTATTTAACAATTAATATTTGTCCAAAAAATTTAAATGTCACAAACGTAGATATTTATCTAAGACAAGATTTCATGTCCTAAGACATTCAACTATGTCTTAAATTGTGTCACCGAAGTGACTAACGAATTAACCCTAATTCGTGTCCCAGTGCGGCATCTTGATCCTCCTCATGTGTGACCCAACAGGCCTCACGTGAAGTTGGCAGCAAGCCATCTTATGACTCACAAGTCGAGAACGGACTCTAGCAAGCCATCACGACTACCCAAAACACGCGAGTTATCGCTTTAACATTAACGACTTAACCTAAGTACCACCTTGTCATAATCCCTATTGTCACACGATATTTTGGTCCTGGATTAGGCATGGGATTGTCATCCATAATCCAAACCACAACTTTCTCGATTCCCTTAGTTAGTCTCATTTCCTTGTGTGGCCACACATTCCTTCGACAGACTCATCGAGGGGCCCAGTTAAATATCTCTCATCTTAATGAGGGACAAAATCCCATTTTGGTCAACCACATTCCTCAGCACGACAATCAACCAAACCCGTACCTAGTCCTTATGGCTACCCTGTTACGGGCAACGTTAGACTAGGCCAAAATTCGACAACTACAACGCCGGAATAGTCAAGACCTCATGTCTAAGGCTATCGTGACAGGTGTACAGGAGAGGCTAGCTCATGACTAAAACCCATGCAGGACTCTCTAGGTCGGTCCAGCAACTTGTAACCCTTTACTTATTGCACCATGACTCTCGTAAAGCATCTAGTGCATGTATATCTATACACCGAGGTCATGCTGGTCTTAGTTCATTTCAAGTTCCCGCTCGAATGAGCGACCAGGGACAGTTTAGACTAATTATCACATAATTAATCACGGATTGTTATCATAGTAAACATGCTAATAATATGATAACGACTCAATTTATCATCCATAAATTAGTCAACCAGTATGTGCGCACATACAAAATGATTGGCCCTAGGGCACAATCTCCAACAGCTGCTTCACAAGAGGCTCCACCTTCCAAGAAGGCGCGCACGAGTGGTCCTGAGGAGCTGGGCATGTTCATACATTGGACTCAGGAGGAGCTTGGTCTGTTCATCAAGAACAGCAGCCCGGATGGTGATGAGCCGCCGAACCCCTGACTGCATATGTCCGACGAGCGGAGGGTGGATGAGAGGGGGGAAGCGATGTTTCCTTACTTGCCGTCAAACCCAAATGGAGGGCGGTTCTCCGGCGTGGCTTCAATCCACTCCCTATATTCTTCGAGTACCTATGAGTGGCACGACCACCTGGTGGCAGTTGGGTTCAGGCGTCCGCCGGCTGAATATGCGGCGGCACATAGCATGGTGGCTGCTGCGGCTGCCCATGCCTCGCAGACATTAACGCACAATCTAGCGAGGGAGGTTGCCCATCTGAGGGCAGAGGCCAGGGCGACCGGGGGTGCCGAGGAGAAGAAAGCACTGGAAGCTGCTAGGGAGAAGGCCTTGGCAGACGCCCAAGCTTAGAGGGCACTTGGGAAGAAGCTTGAAGAGGAGAAGAAGAGGGAGAGAGAGAGAAGGAAAAAGGCAGAACTAGAGGCGGCCGAGGCCGTGCGGGAGGCAGCGGCGCAACAGGGTGATGCAGCGGCCGCCAAAGAGGAGCTTGAGGCGTATCAAGCAAGGGAGGCCCAAAGAATATATCGGGCATGTCGAGACGAGCGGTCACACTAGTACTGGTACTATGTGAATGCGTCCGCTGGTGGCTCCGAGAACTGCCGCAAGCAGCTAAGTTTGCTGAACCCCGGGCTGAATGAGGCGGGCATCGACTACACCCACGAGTTGTTGCCAGACGGGCAGGGCGGCTATGAGATACGGGTGACCACGGATGACGATGAGCCTGGCTCACCAATGCCCGACAGGCCGGCCTGCTGGACTATCCACGCTTACGAGGTGGCGGAGGGGCAGTCGCAGCTCAGGCCAGGGGATATGGGGTTCGTGCCTACGGCGGACGTGCTGAGCACCACGGGTAATCATGCGGACGTTGAGAATCCGGCTGTGGCCGCGGACAGTGAGGGAGGTGAAAGTAGTGGCGAGTATGTCCCGGGGGTGGCCACAACTACTGTGATTTTAGATGACTGAGTCATCCATTTGTAAATTTATATTTTGTTGGGGGTGTGTTTCCCCTTTGTAATTTGTATAGGGCGTGTGTGCCCTTTGTTGAATATTTTAAGGCGTGTGGGCCCGTTTGTATTGATGAATTTTTTGGTCGTGCGGCCAGATGATATTCTGGGCCATAAGGTCCATATTTTGATAAGTACGTTTCGTATGCATGCTATGTGTTGTTTTATTTGCTTGAGATGTTTATTTTAATTGCGCAAGTATGTATGTATCTGTGTCCGCCCAACTTTGTTGGCGATCGGACTGGGGGCCTAGCCAGTCATGAGGTGGTGGTCCAGCATGACGTATGAGCAACTTGTCGGCTCATGGGCGCGCGGAGCGCCTAAAAAAAAAGCGTATGGAGGCGTCCCTCCTACTTTCAAGCTCTTCATCGGAGCGTTAGAAATAACTTACATGTTGCAAGTTGTTTAGATTAGGCTGCGCCTAAATTAACGTAATTGGAATAAGAATAAGCAACACACAAGTTGTGTGAGGGGAGTGAAATGCTATAATTGCATTAACGTGAGCGTCGTGGCGATCGTTACATGAAGTAAACGAAATGGAAAAAAGACAATGTAAAATTACAAAAGAAATGAATCAAAGTGTAATGTTGTTGACCGTGCGGTCAAGATACTTTCTAAGGCTCGCGAAGTTCCATGGGTTTTCTAGTCGGCGGCCGTCCAGTGTGGAAAGCATGTAAGCGCCCCTGGAATAACCTTGACAATGCGGTATGGTCCTTCCCAGTTAGGGTGTAGCTTGTCGTGCGAGAGGTTCAAGCGGTCGTTGGCGACGTCTCAAAGGACAAGGTCGCCTATCTCGAAGGACCGGTGTTTGACCTTCTTGTTGAAGTATTTCGCCATGCGTTCTTTGTAGGCGGCCTGCCGGATTCTGGCAATTTCGTGTACCTCTTCGAGTTCGTCCAGGGCGATCGCCCTACAGCTTCAATTAGCCTCCTCGTTGTAGTACAAGACTCTGTCTGAGAGGTAAGCGGTCTGAGCTGGGATCATGGCGGGCGATCCATAGGTAAGGGTGTAAGGCGCCTCGCCTGTAGACTCTTGAGGTGTGATCTGATAGGACCATAAGACGGTTGGAAGTTCGTTCGCCCAACGACCTTTGGCGTCGTCGAGTCGGTGCTTCAATCCGTTCAAGATGATGCGGTTGGCGAGCTCGATTTGCCCGTTAGTCGAGGGGTGTTCAACTGAGGTATTGCCCAGGGAGATGTCATATTCGGCGCAGAATTCGCGGAAAGAATCGCTGATGAATTGGCCGCCGTTATCACTGATGATTCATTGGGGGACGCCAAATCGGGAGAGTATGTTCTGCAAGACGAAGGTTTTCATCTGAGCAGAGCTGATGGATTTGACTGGTTCTGCCTTGACCAATTTAGTAAAAAGATCGATTGCAACGATAAGGAATCTCCGCTGGCCTGTGGCGGTCGGGAATGGCCCGAGAGGGGGACTCCATTGGGCGCATATCTTCTCCCGGGATATGAATGTGGCTGGCGTGCTCCTGACACTTCCTACAAGTTTTCACCAGTTCAGTGGCGTCCCTGATGATGGAAGGCCAATAGTACCCCGAGATGAGGACTTTGCGCTTTAGAGTGGGGGCGGCTTGAAGCGAGCCAAAGAGTCCTTCGTGAAGCTCTTCGAGAATCAGGCGGGCGTCGTTTGGTCTGACGCATCTGAGGCAAGGCATAGAGTGACCTTGCCGGTAAAGTTCATTCCCCAGAGGAAATAGTGGGCAGCCCGGCGTACGACCTTTCAGGCTTCGTTCCTGTCAGGCGGGAGAGTTCCATTTCTTATGTAAGCCATGATTGGTGTTTGCCAGTCAGGAGTTGTCTCAACAGCCAAGACTATTGGGCCTTCAATCGATGGGCATTCCAGGGTGGTTCGAATGATGGTAGAGCGGCCTCTAGCGTCCGGCTTAGAGGCTAGCTTGGCCAAAGCATCTGCCCTGGGGTTTTTAGAACGCATGATGTGCGTGAATTGGGCGGCCCGGATGTGATGACGGAGGATGTATTGTGCCTTTTCCACATACTAGAGTATAGTGGGTTCCTTGGCCTCGAAATCTCCTTTCATGTGTCCGACTACAAGTCGGGAGTCGCTGTAGACGTGAATGTCCTGGGCGCCCAAGCCCACAGCGAGTTCGAGGGCGGCAATGAGTGCTTCATACTCTGCCTGATTATTTGTGGCAGGAAAGCGTATGTCGATAGCTTGTTCGATGGCGTAGCCGTCGGGCGACTCGACGATGACTCCTACACCGCGAAACTTGACGGACGAGGCGCCATCTATGTGAACATTCCAGGTAGTGGAGGCTGGATTGGTGGGCATCATCTCTGCGACGAAGTCGGCGAGGGCTTGCCCCTTTATCGCGCGCCGAGGCTCGAAAGTGAGGCCGAATTCAGAAAGCTCGATCGACCAGTTGACGAGGCGGTCCGCAATGTCGGGCTGATGGATGATTTGCCTCATGGGGCGGTCCGTCTAGACGATTATCACATACTGTTGATAGTACGGTCGCACCTTCCTTGTGGAAACAAGTAGTGCGTATACTAGCTTTTCCAGCAAGTCATATCGGGTCTCGGCGCCCGTGAGTACTTTGCTGGAGAAATAGATGGGTCACTGTTCGTCTTTGTCTTCGATGATCAAGACGGAGCTCACGGCCACATCAGTTGCGGCAAGGTATGCGTAGATTGGATTGCCTGGCGTTGGGGTTGTGAGTATGGGCGGTCTGCTTAGATACGTCTTCAGCTCTTGGAATGCCTTTTCACATTCGGCGGTCCAAGTGAAGTTCTTTCCTCCTTTAAGAGTTTTGAAGAAGGGTAAGTATCGGTCGCCCGACCTTTCCAGGAAGCGATGGAGCGCGGCTATGCGCCCGTTGAGGCGTTGTACCTCCTTCAGGGTTATTGGTGTTGTCATGTCGAGGATGGCCTGGCACTGATCCGGGTTGACCTCTATCCCGCGCTGGGAGATCATGAATCTTAGGAATTTGCCCCTGGCGACCCCCGAAGGCGCACTTGGCCGGGTTGAGGCGTAGCCTGTAATGGCGGAGAATCTGGAAGATTTCCTGCAAGTCATCAAGGTGGTCGCCGCCGGCCTTTGTTTTGACGACCATGTCATTGACATAGACTTCAATATTTCTGCCTACGTTGTCCTTGAAGAAACGGTCCATCATTATCTGGTATGTGGCGCCCGCGTTCTTCAAGCCGAATGGCATGACGTTGTAGCAGTAGATACCCTGTTCAGTGATGAAGGTCGTCTTGTCAATGTCCTTAGGGTTCATCTCGATTTGGTTATAGCCTGAAAAGGCGTCAAGGAAGCTCAAAGTGGCGTACCCGCAGGTGTTGTCCACTAATTTGTCGATGCTAGGGAGCGGGTGAAGGTCCTTGGGGTCGCCTTGTTCAGGTCCATGAAGTCCACGCACATTCCCCATTTGCCATTGTGCTTGGGGACTAGAACGACATTGGACAGCCAGGTGGGATATTTGGTCTCCCGTATGAAATCGGCCGCCAACAACTTGTTAACCTCTTCGTTTGCGGCAAGCTGCCGCTCTAACCCCAGGACTCGCTTCTTTTGGAACACCCCGCGGCGGTCATCCAAATCGAGGGAATGCATAACCAATTTGGGGTCAACACCAGGCATGTCCGAGGCGGACCATGCAAAGATATCGCCATTGGCGAGCAGGAAGTCGGATAGCTTGGCTTTCTGCTGGGCGGGTAGGTCCGCTGAAATGCTCACTGTTCGCTTCGGGTGCCCGGGGAAATGAATTTGGACAAGCGCGTCCGAAGGTGTGGGGCGTGCGCCCTCTACCTAAAACGTAAGATAAGATACGTAAGTAAAGAGTTTGCAAGATATTTCGTAAGGGGAGATGATGTTATTAAGTAAATAACTTGTCCGCCATGGGTAGGTCAGAGCGTACATAGAAATGATAAAGCTGGGCCTTAAGAATTTTAGGGAAGGGGAAAACGAACATAGAAACATAACAGACAGAAGGGAAAGATTGCAACTAATCTTAAGGTCGGGCGGCTAATCCACCCATTTAGAGTTAGCTACAGATCTAGGAGGCGTCAGCCGCTGGCGCGGTCTACCTCATCACGTAGGTTCGTTATTTTTGTTGTTGCGCTTTTGTCTGCATCCTCTCCGGCGGGCTCCGGGGGAGGAGAGTATGGTTTTCCTTCCATAAATGGGCCAGTCTGGTAGCTGGGGTCGATCGTGACCTAGGCCAAGCTTGTTGCGTAGCATCGGCGAGCCTCGAGCTGGTCACCTCGGAGACTTGCCGTCCCCCACCGAGTTGGAAATTTCATCAATAAATGAGCGGTGGAGATCACAGCTCGGAACGCATTCAGACTTGAGCGTCCGAGGATGGCGTTGTATGCAGATGGGGCGGCGACAACAATGAAGCTAGCATAGATGGCGGATGTTCTGGGGAGAGTTCCATCTCCCTCAAGCGTCAGCTTGGCTTCTAGGACTCCTTCGGCGGGCGTCCTAGTCCCTGCGAAGCCGATCAGTGGTTCGTGGAAAGGCTTAAGGGCTCCTAGAGGGATACCCAGATGTTCAAAGGTGTGGAAGTATAGGATATCCGAAGATGAACCCTGGTCCACTAAGATTCTTCGCACATCAATCTCGCCAATGCGCGTCGTGATGACCATGGGCTCGTCGTACTCAACGGGCATCAGCTCATCATAGGTGAAGGTGATTGGTGCGTGGATATCCTCGTGGGAGCGCTTGTTGGTGTAGTGCATGCACATGATTGACCGCATGATGGTTTTGCGGTTGTGTGGCGTCCTGTGCCTGTGAATGCCACCAGAGATGGTGTTGATCACGGTTCTGGCGGGCGCTTCACTCTGTTTGGTATTGCCGCTCCCGTCCTTGGCGATCTTCCTATTTTTAGGCTGAGAGACGTCCCTGTCAGACTCTGGTCTCTTCTTCTGCTTATACTCGGCCAGGTGGCCGTCACGGATGAGCTGTTCAATGGCATCTTTTAGGGAGATGCACTCGTCAGTGGTGTGGCCGTAGACGTTATTATATCTGCAATGCTTGCTGGTATCTCTTGGGAGACCAGGCTTAACGGGGAGAGGCTTCGCTATAGGAAAGATGTCGAACGTACAACAGGCGCGCCAGATTTCTGACCTGGAAACAGTGAGAATATGGTATGTTGGGAATTTTCCCGTGAAGGGCGGGCGTGATGATCCCGGGATGAAGATGAAGGGCGATCGTGCCTCTTCCATTTTCCGTTCCTGTTTTGATTTCGGCCGGCAGGCTGACTGTTCTGTGTGTCATTCATTTTGTTGAAGCAGCTCTTGGAGGCAAACTGGTTGTCCTCCTTAACGATAAACTCGCTGACTTAGTTGAGCAATGACCTCGGTGCATAGAGATGCATGCACTAGATGCTGGAACGAGAGTCATGGTGCAATTATGTAAGGGGTCACGAGTTGCTGGACTGACCTGGAGAGTCCTGCATGGGTTTAGTCATCAGGTTGCCTCTCCTGTACGCCTGTCACGATGCCTTAGACCTGAGGTCATCATTATTCCGGCGTTGCAGTTGTCAGACTTTGGCTTAGTCTAACGTTGCCCGTAACAGGGTAGCCATAAGGGCTAAGTATGGGTCTGGTTGATTGACGTGCTGAGGAATGTGGATTGACCAAGATGGGATTTTGTCCCTCATTAAATGGGAGATATCTAACTGGCGCCCTCGATGAGTCTGTCCAAGGAAATGCGTGCCCACGCTGGTAAATGGGACTAACTCAGGAAATCGAGAAAGTTGAGGTTTGGATTATGGATGACATTCCTGTGCCTAATCCATGAACAAGATATCGTGTGACAATAGGGTCTATGACAAGGTGGTACTAAGGTTAAGTCGGTTTTGGTAAAAACGATAACTCACGTGTTTTGGGTAGTCGTGATGGCTTGCTAGAGTCCGCTCACGACTTGTAGGTCATAGAGATGGCTTGCTGCCAGCTTCACGTGAGGCCTGCTGGGTCACACATGAGCAGGATCAGGACACCGCTTAAAGGGACACGAATTAGGGCTAATTCGTGGGTCACTCCGGTGGCACAATTTAAGACATAGCAAAATGTCTGGGACATTAAGTCTTGTCTTAAATAATCTACAGTTGTGAAATATTTAAATTTGTGGGACAAGTTTAAATATAATAATTGTTAAATAATTAATAGGGATTAATTATTTACAATTAAAATATTAGGGAAAATAAATCAGATAAGATTCCTAAAAGTTAGGAGATTATTGATTTATAAAATTCCCTAATATTAATATGAGGATGGCGCCTCATGAGATGTATTTAGATTAATAAAATTGTTTTATTAATTTAAATCATGAGTTTGAATTCAAAAGATTTGATATAGATATCAAAAGATTTGAATCTCAACTCATGATCTTTGGAAAATCATGATTTCCTAAGAGTTAGGAATGATTTTGATTTATAAAATTCCAAAGGATATTTAGAGGCATATGGCGCCATCTTGGTGGGTCCCAAGGGGAGATTTGATCTCTCATTTGATTCTCCAAGATTGTAATTTGAATTTAAACTAAATATTAAGGTAATATTTTAATTAAAAATTCAATTCATGAAGTCATGATATTATTGTAATCTCATGATTTTAGAAATATAATAATGCTCTAAATATAATTAAAAGCCCTAGGGCTAGGTGCCTAGAGCAAGTGAGAAATCACTTTTTGATTTTGTCTTCCTCCTTGTAGAGAGAGAAGAGAAAAATCGCCACCTGCAACCCTAGCTCTTCCAAGTGAGAGAAAATTTTGGCTCCCAAGAGTTGAGAGAGGAAAAATCGACTTTGCCTAAGGAGTTAGGAAAATCGATTTGCAGTCACCAAAATTAGGGTTGTTTGAGAGAAGGAAAAACAAGAAGGAGTTCTTGTGGGGTTTTCTTCTCAGTTTGCGCCACATTGTTTGATTCAAGAAGGAGTTCTTGAACTCAAAGTCACTGTAGATTGGTCCCTTGTTCTTTTGAAGAAAAGAACGGAAGGCTAGCACCATGGTGCCCGACAAACTGTTCGTGTGGATCACCGGTGGAGGCAGGACACTGCAAGTGGACTTCTAGGACACGCCTTGTACAACCAACCGATTGAAACTCGTGAGGTATACCACTATCTAAAAGTTTTAAATTCTACTAGCGGATCCGTTCGGGAATTTTAGGACTTGGCGCGTTTTATTTAAATTTTTATATTTGCTTCCGCTGCGTTAGGCGCCTAGAATTCCCAACAGTTGCATAGCTCCACTTTCAGCCCATATAAGGCAAATGACGTTTTCAGCATTATTTGTTGGCCCAATTGCTATTTGCTTCTCCCAAGTCTCTTGCACTAATCCAATCAATACTTCCTTGATCTTCTTTGCTCTAGCCCTTGTAATTGGTCCACTTGGAATTTTCAATGGTTCAATAGCTTGCTGTTTCACATCATTTCCGTCGTTCACTGGCATGTCTCGTTCATAGTAATCGTTGACTAGTCACCCTTGACTGTCGACTGTTGACTTTTATGTGTGACTTTCGTTGCGCGAAACTTCTTCGTTTTAGCTCTGTTTTCAACGATCTTTAGGTCATTTTTCTTGGTTTTGCGAGACGAATCCAAATATGGAGAGAAACTAGGACAAATCAGAGTCTAAGGAGTGGCATATGGCCATCTCTTGACCCACTCACATACACAAACGGAGAAAGAATTTAAATGGGATGCGACCATTTCGATCAGATTAAGCATTTCACCCGAATAGGAGTTGGGGGTAATTTATTCCAGATCTATAACCCCAAAATTAAATACTTATCCACGTGGAAATTTAAATGGTAATCTCATTTATTGTAGACTTTGAGGGATTCGGCTAGCCATGTATATGAACATGTCTAGGGAACCATGACACTTTATTTTTGGATGAGACTAGTGGTCACATCATCACACCTTTTGGGTTGTAGCATCACTTATTACTTGTGAGATCCCGGAATTTTCAAATTTAGTTTTGGGTGTTCAAGAATAGAATTAGTGATTTTTTTGAATTTTGATAGATCTTTATGCTAGTTTTAGACCAGTATTAGAAGTTATGGGGTTATAAATTTTAAAAATTAGCGGACTCAAAAATTTAGAATTTTGATTGTCATTTTTGAAATCCCCATATTTTATTTGGCTTGTGGTAAAAATTTGGGAGCAAATGGAGTTTAAAATTTTGTCTGACTTTTATTTTGGTACTGCGATAGAACACTTTTGGGTAAGAACTGAATGGTGTTGGAGGTGGAGTTTTCATAAATAAAATTCATATTTGGAATCTACTTCTTGAAACGGATCTAACGATAAAACTTTTGTAAAAAAAAAATTCGACATTGAAAAATACGCGTTTTCAGGGACTGAGATGCAAGAAATTGTGACTTTTAAGAATATTCTAAGAATATTCCCTCAAGAAAAATCTGATTTTCCTCCTTCATTTATAGCAAAAGAGCAAATTTGCAAACCCATTTTTTATTTGGTTCAATGGTTCTTGAAGCTTCTTGTATCTCTTCCTTTCTTCATTTTCCTCCCTCCAACCACCACCCCTTCTTGTCGCCGACCACCTCCCTCACCGCCGCCGCCGTCCAGCAGCCCACCATCGTCCATAGCAGTGGTGACAGCCACCACATCCATTCCTCTTCCATAGGTGACGTTTTTCCCCCTTTTTTCTTCCATTTTCGTTTTTATGCTATCTCCCCTTTGGTGTTGCCAATTTTCTCTCTTTTCATGTGGATTTTTGAAACATTTTGGTGTCATTTTCATCTCTGAACTTCTAGGTTGCTAGTTGGAAGCATTTTATTCTCTTGAGATAGCATTTCCACTCCCTTTCCTTCTCTCTTTGGGTCTATACGAAAATGTGTCTAAAAATCATCAATTTCTTCTTTGTTTCTTGAATTTTTGGTTGGGATGGATCCTTTGATGATAGTATATCATGTTGGGTACCCTTAGAGGCAATTAAAACTCCATAACATTGAGTGTTGGGACTGTTTTTATCTTAGGGTTCAAAAGTGACGAAAATTTGGGTTTTAGACCAAATCTCTTTGTTTTCATGAAATTAATGATTGGATGAGTTCAATGGATGATAAAAAATGAATTCTAATGCATCAATTTGAATTTAGAAAAGGTATTTTAAAGTTTAATTATCATGCACAACACTTTAAAGTTGCATTTTGGTCCATAGGGATGATTTTGATGGTTTTGATAAACTAAAGGGATTTCTTTGGTACCATGAGGGATTCTCATATCATACTCTTGATTTTAAAGTGTGAAGAACAAAATGCCGAAATTTAACTTAAAAGGGTGAAAGAGCCAAGTTTAAAGAATGACCCTATGTTTTTGACTTTGAAGTTTTGTTTGTGAAATTGCCTTGAACTTGTGGATTTCAAAACATTTGTTAAAGCTCCCAAATTGATACCCAAGCATTTTGTGTTGGGAAATCCCCAGGGAAACACGCAGCGGAAGAAACGTAAATTAAAAAAAAAACTTGCGCCCCCGAGGAAAACCCACCCTGAGATCCGCTAGCTGAATTTAAAACCAGATACGAAAAGTGTTATACCTCAGGCTTTCAATCGGATTGGTGATACTGGTGAGTCTAGAAGTCCGTCTCCACGTCCTTCCTCTACCGGTGATCCACACGAACAGTTTCCCGAACACGAGGTGCTAGCCTCCACGCCTCTTTCTCCAAAGAGACTCGGGATCCAATCTACAGATTCTGAATTCAGGAACTCCTTCTCTGAACTCTGGTGGATGGCGCCACAGATCAACAATCAGCAACAAAACTCCTTTTGTTCTATTGTTGTCTTCAAACCCGTAGAACCCACAACTTTCGATAACTCTTCTAACTCCTTAGAAGAAAATCGACTTCTCTCC